>MU279922.1:0-32736 GCA_022385655.1 Xylaria intraflava | reverse complement strand
GAAAAGCGGACCCGTTCCATGAATTGTGACCTGTTCCAGAATTCTGGCGCCCCCTGAGCGCAGCGAAGGGGGTTTCCATGGGTGGGTCCCCTAGTACCATACTGTACGGCCACCCGCTTAGAACTGCTTGTCGATGTGTCCGAGTACTACAAAATACAGCATCGAGACTTTAAGTAAACCCAGCGGGCGTATAGTCCGATTCCGGATTTCCGAGTCCGGCCAGGCCCGGTGGTAGGGTTGGTTGTGACGTACAAAAGCGGCGGCCATTAGTGTCGGAGCCCGGAAGTTATGACAGTCCGGGGCATTGCGATTCGGGCATCAACTCCCGATAAGCCGATAAGGGCCTCACCGGCTGTCTCAACACTTATCGTCTTCATCAGACTACATGAAGCCCAAGTAATCGCCTGTCACTGCTCGTCGACCACCGTTCCCCTAACATGGCCGACTCTTGTTGCCACGTGTGCAAACAGTCTTCGGCGGAGGCCAGCCTGAAACGATGTTCCAAGTGCTCCACGACGCTGTACTGCTCTCGAGATTGCCAAAGGGCGGATTGGAAGACCCATCGTAAGACCTGCGCCAGGCAGCCCTCATCGCCAGATGACGCCGCTGCTTCAGGCGCCCGCCTTTCTCCGCCAAAAGGACTGGACCAGCCCATCGAAAGGCCGTTCACGCGGCTCGACAACAACACCTGGCTTCATGACCGCCCGGAAATCGACGTGTACAGACTCCTCATCGACGCCTACCGCCTACGCGTCGAAGATGATTATAAGCTCAGCGGGGAATTGCAGCCACATAGTATATATGACGGCGCTAGGAACGGGCTCCGTGGCTTCACGCGCTTCCTGCGCCTTGTCGCGTCTCGCGGCCGACTACTGCCTCCATGGTGGACGCCGGAGAAAGAAAGGGCCTGTAAACGACTGGGGATGGACTCGTCGCAGTGGCATGATCTGCGATGTGCTGTTGAGAAGTCCGATATCATCGAGCATTACGGCCATCCGCAATTCCCCATACAACTCCGTATGTTTGCCGAGGCGGCTATTGGCCGAGGGCCGGGCGGATCGGATGGCACGCAGCTGAGGCAGGCGATGATGTCGGTGGAGCAGGGCAGCGGGACACACGTTTTGACGATAGATAACACGACTGGGAGAATATCGTGACTCCGCTTTGTCATGTTGGGGCTTCCACCGCTACTATTCCCGCAATCGTTTTCGAGTTTCCTGTCTGAGGGGTTGACTTCGAAGAATTGAAACCGGTAGGGTAGGTAAGCAGAAGCTCAGAACCCTACAAATATGTCGATCAATGATTTCTTCATGGTCTGCGCTGTTGGGGGCTCCTGTCGTGAACTAATGAAGTCGGGCAATGGATTGTTGGGTGGTCACGCAACGGTCGGTATGGCTTCCCTGACTATACGATTGTGCGCTCTTCAAAGTTGGACCATCAATTGTCTTTTGCGTACGAGCAGGTCGCATACCTAGCAGAGATGTATTTGGTCCTCGTCGCCGGGTGCTCGCACGCAATAACCACGAGGGCTAGCGCCGGCGGGTGTCAATCCTACCGGGCTGGAATAATGCCGCTCCATACGCACAATAGGACTGAGTTCGGGGCAGTATCAGCGTAATTCGATACCACGGAGACTACTAGTCTGAAGCGGGCCCATGGCCTGCCATTGAGGCAGCTCGCTTCGGTTGCATGCTGCAGCGCGGTCACAATGCCACGTATCGGAACCGCAACATCCTACCGTGCGATCTCGGTCTCACGGGCCGCGGTGTTATGGCCAACGTTGCCATCAGGTCAGGAGGCGATCTTGCCAATCCCACAGCTGTCGAGCATCTTTCACAGGTTTCTCACACCCGACGGCGGGAGCTGCTACACCGTTTTGTCCAAGAACCCGTCGTCACGACATCCAAGACAGGACTACCCAAGCTCCTTACCAGTCCTTCGTTCAACTCCCTGAGAGCACACTATGTCGTCTTGACAGGTTCTTTCAGGTCATAGGTGATGTGCGCGTACAGGACGGTCTACGATTAGGAGCGTAGGCCTTTGATCGGTCGCCCTTTCGCCTTGTCAGTATCGGAGCCGGATACATAAGCACCAACGGCACTATACAATACGCCCAGGAATTGCCCTCCTTAAGGGATGAAACAGGATGCCGCACACGTCGACTTTCGAAGACATATCTAGACGGGCTCTATGAAGTACCTCATCCTCTATAATCAAGGCGAGTCAGAATCCGGAGTAGCGCGGGAAGTCCTCGTTGATGAAGCTGTTAGCACTGAACGGATAGCTTAGCCCTCTTCGTCATGTGGTGCAGTCGTAACATGACGTGTGTGGGGTGTGGCCGGCCTTCATCTACCTGGGCGGATCCTAACACATGGAGATACTATGCCCGTAAGTTTGCTAACGTTCATTGATTGTATGAAGTTGATCCTATCCAGTCGACAGATCAACTGCGGCGAGTGACTCATCCTAGGTCATACCATCATAGCTTCCTCTCTCGAGTCTCGAGAACCTTGATGATTACCCATAGTATGCCGGGAGCCATCAAGGTGTTTTGATTCCATATTGACACGAACATGTCGGAACGACCCTTCGGGCAGGTCCCACGTAATTATGGGGCATTGCGGACGAAACGACGCAAAGGTTGAAGACGATAACCGTCACCGGCCACCAAGGTCCTCCCTTGAATGATGGAAAGACGGTGGATCAACAAATTATCCCAACAAAGACGTGAAAGTGAGGGGAAGCAGGCCGACCACAAACGGCATGATGCGCGGGCTTCGTATAGCTAGGTACACGGCAACGGGGAATGAAGTGACGGATATAGGTTGCCTGGGGTGTTCTGGTAGTAGCCGCGTACTAACTGCACAATTCTTCCCTCCCTCTCGCACTCGGAACACTTCTCACCTTATTACTCTCCTGGCCCGTACGTGAACACCCTCAATTGATAGCTTCGTGACGCTGCTTGAGAGCGCCAGCACTGCCAGCCTGGTAACCAATACGGTTTCAGCTCAGAAGTCCGTGATACAGAATGGTTCCCATACCCAACAACATCGTGCCCTCCCATGGCAATCAACGTCTTCCCGTCACCCTACTGAGCGGGTTCTTGGGTGCCGGGAAGACGACTCTACTCGAGAATATTCTGACTGATCCAAATCACGGGTTCCGGATTGGTGTCATTGTCAATGATGTTGGCGCCTTAAACATCGACGCCGCACTGTTGTCCACTCACGATGTCACGCGAAAAGAGGAACAGGTCGTCGCTATGCAAAATGGCTGCATCTGTTGCACGCTACGTGGTGATCTTCTCGAGGAAGTGGCTCGCCTCGCTGAGGACAAGCGAGTTGACTACCTGATTATCGAGAGTTCGGGAGTCAGCGAGCCCATGCAAGTCGCAGAGACATTTTCCGAAGAGTGAGTACCCCAAGACTACATGTCGCTGAGCGGTTATACTGATCGCGGCAGGTTCGCGGAAATGTCAGTTGCAGCTGGCCACGGCCTTGAGGAGGATGACGAGAATGAGATGGGTAAAGAACAGCGAATGCGTCTGGCCAAGATCCTCAAGGAGGGTGGGTTGTCTAAGATTGCCCGGCTCGACACATGCGTCACCCTCGTCGATGCTGTCAATTTCATGCAGGATTTCGCGACAACCGACATGCTGAAAGACCGCCAGAGCGATGTCCCTGACGAGGACGACCGTAATATTTCTGACCTTCAAGTCGACCAGGTCGAGTTTTCTGATGTCGTCGTAATTAACAAATGCGACCTAGTAAGCAAAGCAGATGTCAATCGGGTCAAAGGCGCTGTTCAGAATCTCAACCCTGGCGCCAAGGTCATCACTTCCATCAAATCTTCCTTTGGCCTCCATAATATCCTCGATACGAAGATGTTCTCGTACGAAAAGGCGGCTTTGAGCCCTGGGTGGCTGCGAAGCATCAATGAGGAAGTCAATCCCGAAACTGAAGAATACGGCATTGGTACGTTCGTCTACCGCGCGCGGCGCCCCTTTCATCCGAAGAGACTCTGGAAGATCATCGGTGATGTCTTCATTGTTATTCAGACGGAATATCTCGATGAACAGGGAGGTGAGCAAAACGGTGACGCAGACGCTATGGATACGGGAGAAGACGAGGACGATGAGGATATGGAAGACGATGATGACGAGTCTGAGGACGAGTCTGATAGCGAAGATGGGGATCCCCAACCACAGCTAGATACCAAAGCGCGTCTCGCTAGTAAGTTGGCCAACGAGACTTTTGGCCCTCTGCTACGATCTAAGGGTTTCCTATGGCTAGCAACTAGACCGTCAATGGTACGTTCATCTGCCTCGCCGTCTGCTCCATTCTATGGCTAACTGCTTCTAGTTCGGCGAATGGTCCCAGGCCGGTGTTATGCTTACAATATCCGGTGGCGACGTATGGCGTTGCGAGATGCCGGAAAGCGAATGGCCTCAGGACCCGAGAGCGAAAGAGGCCATCCGACGCGATTTCCAAGGCAAGTGGGGAGACAGACGTCAAGAAATCGTCTTCATCGGACAGCAAATGCGCCAGGGTGGTGAGGCACGTATACGCAGGGCCCTCGATTCGTGCCTCCTCGATGATGCGGAATTCAAGGATTGGGAGAGGGCTATGAAAGCCAAGAAACCCCAGAAGATTTTAGATAGGTTGTTCGAGGATGGATTTGAGGACTGGCTAGTTGAGGATCACGATCACGACCATGACCACTAGCTGGTTCGCAGTCCATGTTTCGTCACGTCCTGACTCTATTGTCGACGAACATGTCGCGTTGAATAAAAGCACTGAGTAAAGGATTAATTGCAAATGCTGTAATGACCGTACGTACGATCCGGGTATTTACCTAGTCAGCCACAATGCCCACCGACTACGGTCGATCATTGTGTCGCGAGAATAATTCTGGGTCCTACTATAATAAGATCTCACTGGGACTGCTGCCTAACGCACGAGATCTCGTGGGTACCTAAACTTGCGTAGTATAAATCGGGGGGCAACTCGTCGGAACTTGATAGCCCTTCTGTCTGGGCGCAGCGTCAAATGTACTCGTGAGATTCTGGTTCATACAGCATGTCTACGATATACGGAGCTCTCAATGAGGAGCGACGGGAAATCCGCCTGCTTAATCTCCATCCTTCGGCATCATTCGACGGAACAATCCAATGCTCGCTCTTCAACGTATTTCTGGGTTCCCCGCCCGAGTATGAAGCGCTGTCGTACGTTTGGGGCCCCCTCGAATTTACACAGGACATCTTAGTCGAGGGACAGCCCTTTCAGATAACGGAGAATCTCGAGTGTGCACTGCGGCATCTGAGGCATGCGTCGTCGGCGCGTGTGATTTGGGTCGATGCGCTGTGTATCAATCAAGCCAACATAGCAGAGCGGAATCACCAAGTGACGCTGATGAAGGACATTTACTCGCAATGCACGCGTGACCTTGCGTGGTTGGGGCCGAACCCCGGGTCCTTCCGACTGGCGACCAGAGAGAAGCAAGCACTCGAGTCGTCCCGTACGGAGAGCGATAGAGAGGAACAGCACGAAGAAGTCGTGGATTTTGGCTTTAAGAGAATACAGGAAGGCATGCGTATCTTCCGCAACATGCACCGGCGCGACAAGATAACGCTGGACACGATGCTATCCCGATGGCAACACCGCCGGGACCTCCTCATGAATCCGCAGGATGATGGCGGAGAAGCATATCACTGCTGGCTCCTATCGTACGACGAAGAGGACTCGCTCCTCCAGCTTTTCCGCTATGCTTCTCTGTGGTCACGCGCTTGGGTGATGCAGGAGATCTCGTGTGCGCAGCGTGTGCTCCTCCTTGCCGGGACGGAGACCGTAGACTGGAGCGACATCAACTCATTCCTCGGCGACGAAAACAGGCCCTACGCCGACGCGTTTCACGTAACCGGCGGGCATCATTCTGTGTACGGGATCCTCGTGAGCATCTTCGGGCTCATACAGACGATCCAACAACAGCGACGCATCATGAAAGACGTCGAGGAAGGAAAATACGAGTCCAGGTTGATAGACGTCTTGGCCAGATTCAAATACGCCGACGCGAGAGACCCGAGGGACCTGATATACGGGTTTCTCGGGCTCGTTTCGCAAAAGCATACCATCCGAGTAGATTACGCCAAACCTATGGAGGCTCTGTCAATAGAGGTTACAAGCTTCTTCATCAACGAAAGCGCCAATCTGGATATCATTTGTCAGAATCCATGGACAGTCAATGGCAACGCACCCCGGGACCGAGTCAGCTCTCCATCATGGGCGGTTGACTTTGCCGACGAACGACGCTCCGGTCATTTCGAAGGCGGGCTCGAGGCGATGCTCTTCGGTCAGAGGGGTATCTTTTCCGCTGGACCTCCCTCTTGCTCGGTACCTTGCAAGGTATCTCCGGGCGGTCTTCTTCATGTCAGCGGCGTGATACTAGACGAAGTGCGTGTGATTGTTGAAGAACATGAGGCCGAGGACGAGGAATGGTACCACATGTGGATCAATCGGTTTTTCGACGGGGAGAAACTTATTCGTGATAATTCTGCAACCTATGTGCCGACGGGTGAGCCTCACTTCCGTGCCTACTGGCGAACACTGGTCATGGACTGTATGTCGTATCCCATACGGCGGCTGTTGCCGGAGGATATTGAAGCCGATGACAAAGTCTTTACCAAGATGGCACAACTTGACTTTGCTCGGGATCATGCAACAGCCACCGATGACTTCGTCTCTTCATTTCGCAAACTTCGTTCCTCGATGATGTTGAATCGTAGCTTTGTTAATTGGGCATTCGCCATGTCCAAGACGGGCCTCCTACTTATGGTCGGTAAGAATGCGCAAGTCGGCGATGTCCTCGCGATTCTCGACGGGGGCAAGGTTCCATGTCTTTTGCGACCGTGCCGCGACGGCCGTGAATTGCGATACCGTGTACTCAATTCCACCTATATTCATGGATATATGGAGGGAAGAGCAGCAACTGATGTCCAGCAAGGCTTGCTGCAGAAGCAAGAAATACTCCTTGCTTAATATTTGTTTTGGGTCCTCCATGGATCAGTCCTCCCTGAATTAAGTTGTCGATACGTTCCAGCTTTCCACCTATTCACCGGTCGCCTGCTATATACGACATCGCAAGTGTTTCTATCCATAGAGTGTCATGAGTTACAACGTCGTGTTCTGACTCTGGCATCTCCGTGATCTATCTATCTAGTCTCTACCCCTTACAGCGGTGCACTGAGTCCAACATAATGCAAACAACGACGCCATCACTTTCCTGGGATGCACATACTGATGAGAAAGGGGTCAATAGATAGGAGGACCTCCCTACGTGGATTATTCGATACAAGTCGGGGGGTCTAGATAGCCATACAAACTACGAGACTGGATTATGTTATGACAAACTTTCTAGCCGACCCCCTTTCCCTGGCAGCTAATAGCTCCCCATCCATAATTCCGTCGCAGTATGCCTCGCCAACATATGACCACGGCGACGTGTCCCAGTGACAATTGCCGAAGTACGGTGATTCCGACGCGGTGTAGGGTCTCAAGATATGAGGCACGCTGCTGCCAGGAATGACGACGACGGTGTCGTCGACTCGCATGTGGCAAGGCCCAAGCCCAACATAGCCTGTATCTGTTAAGAAACATATCCGTCCGATCGCCTTGAAAAGATTGCTCGTATAGTGCTCCCACTCTTTGGAACACGTGAGGTACCGTTTCAGTCCCACCCTCTCGAGAACGGCCTTATCAACCGGACGATGGAGATCCCGCTTGGAGCGTCCCCGACCAATTTTCATCATAGTAAGATGAAGCCGTAGTCTTCCGATGGACCACAGGGTACGTATCACGTCGGAGATAGCTAGGGAAAGTCCTCGTATCCAACTTCGGCCGGCCGCAATGGGGTCTACGGCGCACAAGCGGATAACATCGATCTCGCTGGCAGGGGTCCAATACCAGGGCATGACCCCAACGCTTCGGATCATGCCAGCGAAGGTGCTCAACGAGCGGCTCTGGGCTTCGACGTTTATCAATGTCTGCCCCCAGTGTGAAATGTCGTTGTGAATCTCATATAGTATTTTCTGTGCTGTAGTAGGGTCAAATGTCTTAGGAAACTGCCGCGCAGAGAGCCCGCCGTCCGACAAACGGATCATAGATTCAACGCGGTGTTCCTCGTCCATGACACCCGGTGCGTCAGCGGTGTTGATACTTGCTGCGACGTCTATGAACTCCGCCAGCTCGACGAAGAAACGCCTCACCGACTTGAATTCGATATTTTGGATAGTAGCATTCTCATCAGGCTGGATGCTATACACGCCCACTCGAAGCACACGTCCCAGGGGGATAGCATTTATGTTAAGGGTTCCCGTCGATATATCAGCAACAACATCACCGCCAGTCCCGCGTCCACCGGCGGAGAAGACAGGCGTTGTCATATCCGAATATCCGTATGGCGTTCTCAGCTGCTCAGCCGACCAGTCCGGCACCCAGGAGGGTAATCGATGCCCATGAGCCGGAGACTTGGGCATCTGCGAGAACAAAAGCACATCCATGTTTCTTTTCAGAACTGAAGCTGCGAATCCGGTGTAGGTGCGCCTCACATTGTCCACTTCCATCTGCTCTACCGTCTCCCTAGAGATGCCATCGGGTTCCGCAAGGCCCAGAAGCGCATAGATGCGATCCTCCGCCTTCGTCGCGCCTATTTTCGGTCCATAGTCATTCACATTATACGTAACCACAGCATCGTAAAGCGACCTTCGACGTGCGCGAGACTCATGTATTGCTCTCCGTTCCTGACGTAGGCGAAGAAAGGGCTTTTTGAGAGTGTATATCCGATCCCTAGCACGAAACTCATCCTGAAGCACAGGTCCTTTCGGCATCCGGTTCCAAGACGTGGTCCAGACAGAGTAGAAGAGCATGCCGCCGCGGAAGCAGTCAAAACACAGCGATTTCTCACCACACCGGAATGACACGACAGTTGGCAAACAGCCCTCCTGTACTGTCCAGACACGGTTGAGCCAGGGTTGGTTTAGGATTTCAGTAAGACCTCGAACAGGGAACCGGGGCCCAAAGCGCGCGACAAGATCCAGAAGATCTTTACGGTCTTCCTTTTCCGCTTCCGTCGTGAGTTCTATGCTCGAGTCCATGACCGCGTCGAAGACGTTCATGAAATGGGCCGCGTTTGGTCCCATGATACGACTCATGATCCCCTCCCCGCTTAGTTCAGCCACGAAGTCGAAGTAACGAGACGACTCTGTCGTTTTACCGCCAAGCCATACGATAGTCCTGGCGCCTCTAGAATAGATATCGCCCATCAGCGCCACCTGCCGGGCTTTCTCCAAGTTGTCCTTTTGGTTAATACTGATCTGATCAGCAAAGATAGGGCGACGAGACTCGAGGTTCCCTTCCCGTGCCAGACTCAGAAGCGCGGATTCAAGCGAAACCGAGATATACAGCGCTCGAAGCCCACTATCACCATCTCCATCATGACCTGGCGTCACAACACAGACCTCCCTATCCGCCAGACCACAGCCCCAGCAGTAAGAGAGGGTATCGTACTCGCCAGCGGCATTGTCAACATCCGTCTCAATGATTTCGATATTCAACGTTTCCCTAAACGGTGGGAACGACGACCGGGAGGGTGCAAGAAGCTTAACGGCACGAAAAGTACGCGGCTTCAAGCGTAGACTTGGATATTCGAACGCGTGGCGTTTCCAGCCGACCGAGAGCCACTCCATGCTCATCATCTCGTGCTCTCTAGATACCTATCAGGGCCTGTGTGATGGTTTTTATTGATGAATAGGTATTCTCAGAAAATCCAGCCACGATATCCAGTTTGTCCATATTCCGCGATGCGCGGTACAGGCGTTGCGAAAAAGGCATTTCAGCGGGGAGTCCAGACCACCACGATCCAGCCGCACCTGAACGACCTACCCGAACGTAAGCCGGCGAGAACCATTACCGACGGGGCTATCACGACCTCAATTAGCAAACGAATTACAGACTGCAGTCAACGATTCCATGCTCGAACTTTCTCGCAGTCTAGGATGGTGTAAAAGGACCCTGTTGCTGTAAAATCAGAGCCGTTTGACTGAACATAGGTAGTCAGTAAATATACTACACGCCCAAAATAGTTATACCCTTTTCAGTCCCGGATACGATGAGGGCGTGCGGATTGTTGAGACCGGCAATCGGTTGCGACTCATGCCATGAAGCTTGGCGGTCTCGGCAGTAGTTACTGAGTACGTAGATGAATCTCGGGAGTCGGTCTGAGCGGTCAAAGCTCATGTAGGGCGGTATATCACAAAAGCCCCTGCTTTGTACGGAATAATACATAATTATTGCACTATTCCTGAAGACGCCGGGAGGGGTGTTGTTACTTTTCTGTCCTTCACCCCTTCACGTGTCCCAGGGACCATACCTTTTACCATCTCCATACGCCTGACTGATTGGCCATGGAAGAAATCTGCGCAAAGCTTCGTCAGACACCAAAACATCTTTGGATGATACCAAAAGCCTTTTCGGTCCCATTCCTTAGCGACGAGCTCATGGACGACGACCGCACCCCTTGTTCCGTGACGAATTTCGAGAATCCACGACTGCGAAAGTGTCGCTTCGACCTCGCCACGATCGACTTGAAACGCTCTGTCGGTCTTGGCGGTGGGCTCGACGGGTATGCTTGGAAGGTCTGGATTGGAGAACAAGCTTATGTATTGAAAGTAGTAAGCCGATCACTGTCATAACTGTCGTCCCGAGGTATCTCTGCTTGCTCACAAAAGGTAGTTCTGGGATGCCACTCCGCCTTACTATCCATATTATTTCGCTGCCCAGCGAGAAAGCCGGAATGCTGCCCTACTCCAGATGATGGAGGCTGCCGTGGAGGATGCCGCGTCAGGATCGATGCGTCCGATCCTGCTAAACCCTCATCCAACGACGAGGGATGAGGCTACGAGTAACACCCTTGCCTTTTCTGACGAAGGCCGTCAGAGTCCGGTATCCGGCCAAAGTTCCGATGAGGTTATGTCTATATCGTCAATCCCTCGCATGAGAAAGTGCTACGGATGGTCGAAGGTTCACGGCCGTACAATCAATACTTGGCCCAGGAAAATGCGGCCCGGCGTTCTCCGGATCAATAAAACGAAGTGCTACTTCTCGGAATCCGAGGAGTACACCGCCATTGTTTACGAGTACGTCCCAGAAGGCGACAATGACGGCGCGGCTGTCGAGAGAGCTGCCGACTTCCTCTGGCGCGCTGGTTTCGGCTACACGTTGTGCTCCGCGGCGAGGAACTGGAAGAGCGGAGTCCTAGTAGATCTCTCGGACATCGTTCATGTCAGTGGTTATGGTTGGAATGTGAAGGGCTACGGACCAAGATCCGCAGAGAGCGTACTGGGACCCTAAGGCCACCTCGGGACCTCACAACGGGCCAGCAAACATAGCATGTGTTGATAATTGGCTGAATCTACACCACGATTGTTCAGACCGCCATCCGTAACCGAATTGTAGGAGGACGGAGCGAGCTTCAGAGAATGGTAAGGGGTCCTCTCTCAAGTCGAATCCTGCATGGCCACGTCCCCATCAAGATACGGCTTCGTCCTTACGAATCAACACCCCGTCACTCTAAGGCTCAGGCGAGAGCCCACACACCCTGGTATAGCACGAGATCGCCCCCGGCGAGAGCTCATCAGTCGTATGAGACAAGATTCCGACATCTCGATGATGTCCGGCCACAGCAGTGGCTCCGAGTTTAGTGACAACAATCCCCTGAACTGGTCCTGGTCCGATCCCGAATTCGTTATCATTGACTGGCAAGCATGCGGGGAGGGTCATCTCACCGTGAAACTTGCGCTCTGGTGCCTCGCTATGATGGCTACCAATGGCGAAAGTTTCATCGACGATTCGTATCCTGACCTAAATACTTGGCGCAAGGAGGGCGAGCAATACGTGCATAATGCCTCTGGTGCCAGGAAATCGAAGCTGGATGAAAACGACCTGCTAGTCTTGTGTTGAGGCTGATTTAGAGTGAGAGCCACTGGATCGTGATGGGTTCAATCGGAATGTGCCTATTTGTGAATGGTTAGGTATGTGACATCTGGTCAGACCACCCGGGCAGACAGGCCGTGGTATATGGATGATGTCTTGGGTAAGAATCTAGGAAGAGCTGCGTAGTGAGAGAAGTCGGCCTCAAATGATTACAGGATAGGTCCAATACCATCCCATGACATGATGTATCGAGTGATCGTATCCCGTCTGAAGGACCGTGGCGTAGGTCGGCAACCATCGCTTTTGCCCAAAACTCCGCGAGACTGCGAGTATGAGACGACTAGGTAGTCCCGTTTACTATGAGTAGCATCAACCATTGTTTAGTCATGAGCAAAGTCTTTGAATATTCCATATATGCAAGGCTCCAGCAACAGGTAAATATCTATTCCCACCATGTGTACCCCGACTCCAGGCCAAGAAAGCTACGATCACGGTCACGTCAGACCACGTCATAGCGAGGAAAAGGAAAAGAACCAAGCAGGAGATTAATCCAGGCCCCTAAAAGATATAAGAGCCTCGTAGACAGTCTTATACCGTGGGGCGTCTATACCACCGTCTCGGACCGCTCGCCCTCCGCAATTATAGGAATCCCCAACCCTCTGTCGGGGCTCTGCAAAACCAGCTGCTCGTGCCTCCGTGCCTTGATATAGTCGCTAACGGCCCGGATGAGAATAAACCAACCAACAATCATCAAAATGTATGCTATCCACTCGCTGCTAGCAACGTCGGCCCAGCCCCCGTCGTTGTCACGGCTCGTGCTGACCACGTCGGGGTTGAAGTCGTGGCTATTGGGATCCGACGGCTGTGCGTATCCATCTCCCGAGCCACCACCGTTCATTCCGTTGTCGTCGGGACTCGCCTTCATGTAGAAGCCGTACTGGATGAGGGTAATGCCGAGGCCAGCGCGCGATCCGTTCTTGGCCGCATGGGTCGAGTGGAGGAGATACGTCAGCAGGAAACCGACTATCTGGAAGGACAGGCTAATCATGCCGTTCCATAGAAAGCTGAAAACAGAGCCGACGGGCATGCCGTCGATATAGACATCGTCCGGGCCACCGAGCCCGGGAGCGAGGATGGTAGTTTCCCAGTAGGGCGGCGCAGCATCGGCGGCGGCCTGTTCGTATGTCTGTGGTGTGTATGTTAGCATGGTCGTGCTCTTCTTAATTCTCAACCGAGCAAAACATCAGTAAGATCACGTACGGGAGGAGACTCCTCGACGGGCTTCTCGCCCCTCTCAGGCCTTGCGGCCATGTTGGAAAATACACCATCGGACTGGATGCCGCCACCGTAGATTCTCGAGTTGCTCGTCGATTGCGCCCTGCCGGTTGCAGAGAAGGATGGGGGTTGTGTTGGTTGTCGCGGCTGGACGGACTGTGGTCTCGGCTCCTCCCCTGTCTGATTCTGGCCGGCGGCGGCGGCATTTTGCGAAAGCGGGAACGAGTTGCCACGCACTAGGCGCTGTCTGTCGTCGGGCTCCTCGTCGCTGTCGTCACCATCGGTATCAAAGGCCTCGGCGAGGTCGGAACCCACATTCGGTCTCCTCCTGTCGCCGGACGATGCGCGCGAGTGGAAGGAGGGAGGAGGTGAGTTGGGTATCCGGTGTGGTCGCAGCGAGGAGGGTGTGGGGGGCGAATCGGAATCGTCGTCCTGGGTATTCACGCGCTCATAGCGGTTCGACATGATGGCTCGCGGTTCCCGATGAACCGCACGGCTAAGATATGAAATCGGGGATGCGGATGCGTGGAAAGTGGCGACGATGAGTTACTTAATACGTAAGGTAGGGAAGATGGATAAGAGGTAGTGAGGCTAAGGTACAAAAGGAGAGATAGATAATAGAGAGAATGAGGCTTAGAGGGGCGCGATCAACATAGGAGAGAAGCAAGAAAAGAGGCAAAGAGAGGTGGACGGGATGGGATGAAGAACGCCAAGCGGATTGGATGAATGGGACGAGTCGGCTGGCGACTCAGTCGGAAGAGTATAGAAAGCGTGTAGAACTTTAGGGGCGATGATGCTGATCGGATCAGGCACCGGCAACGTGGAAGAGCCGGAGGGATGCGAAATGGCGTGAGTCTGTAGTAGACATGACGGCTGGTGGGCAGTGCTGGCGGACTGTGGACGGGTGGCAGCACTCGACTCTCGTGGTGATCGGGGTGGATCTCGACACCTGGCTGAGGTATTTGGAATCGGCAGATGTCCCAGACGTCCCGGGCTGCCAGCCGGCAGGATCTCTTACTGTTCCGGAACCATGACAGGTACATGCCCAGCAGGCATACCCGCCGTAGACACCTAACGTCCAGGTATATATCGCTGTAACTCAGCGATGCTACAGTGGCCGCTCAGCGCATTGCCGCCTGAAGACGGACTATTACCGACTGATGACTTTCCGTCTTCCAAATTCTCTCGAGATCCCAGACATCACCAGCTGCCCGCGTGTTGCCGCGAGTAATCCCCTCTCACAGACCATGTGATAACCCCCGTCGCAGCGTCACACCGTCAATACAGCCCATGATGTCCCGTCAAGCCGTTGTAAGTCGCATCTCTGCCCCGCCTGCCTCCACGATGACCACCTGCTGACACGCGCATCGTCCCAGAGCGGACAGAATCTGATCCTCCGCGCTCTCAGCCAATGGCCCAAGAACACCATCCGCCCCGAGGTCCAGTTCCAGAACATTCTATCCAAACGCTTCGAGCAACCCAACCTCGGCCTGTCTGAGGGCGAGCAGCTGAAGCAGGCCAATGCCTTGTACTCGCTCCTCGACAACCGGTACAAGAAAACGGTGAGTTACGATACGGATATGACAGGCCTCACGTCGTTTGCAAGTGCTGACCAGGCGATCTGTGTGCGCGGCTCTAGTATCCCATCACCGGCTCGCTGCTCGAACCCAAGAGCAACCCGACCTACTTCACCGACCTCCTGAAAGAGCTCGAGGAGGCCCCGAACCGGACTTTCTTCGAGAGATTCATGCTGAGGGTGAAGGGCGTCGTGCGACTGCAGTAGAAGACGGCAACATTTTGGGGGGCTTCGAGATAGTCGTGAGAGTTATATGATACGATACGATATGATATGATATGGTATGATATATCTTGTAGGATATCATGTAAAGGCGTCCAACGGGTAGGACTCCCGTGTGTATATATATATGGCGGGATAGACGGTCTCACGACCACAGCCGGCGACTCGAACGTGGTCAAGGAACCCCAAGTATAGACGCCACCGTTCTCCGATCTCTCAAAACATACTCGCCGTCTTGACATGACCCCTTTTTCGTGTCTGCCGAACCCCTTTTTTTTCTCAATCCAGCGGTCTATCCCATACCAAACATGCCATGACCAGATCGAACGCCTCTTTTGTCTCTGGGTATCTCGGGGAAAAAAAAACAGAAAAAGCACACGCGCGCTTTGAGTCTATATATACCGCTTGTCGGGATCCAGCCGGTTCATGAGATCCATACTCTTCTCGTACATGGAGAAGACGATGCCGCCGCTCAGGACGAGCCGGGCCAGGCGGGGCAAGGCGCCGCTCCAGAAGGTCAGGACGCCCTCGTGGCGGAAGATCAGGGCGGCGCAGCGCAGGCTGTTGCCGTAGACGGAGCGGGCGTCGATGCTCTGCATGCGGGTCTTGACGGTGTCGAGCGGCTGGGTGACGGCGACGGTGATGGCGCCGGCGACGCTGCCGATGCCGAAGGTGGCGACGGAGCCGAGCTTCTCGCCGGGGGCGGTGTAGGACTCGGCCAGCTGCTTGAGCGACGTGTAGCTGCCGAAGCGCACGGCGCTGTTGGCGCTCTGGCGCGCGGCGGTGGGCACGAGGCCCTGGAAGAAGCCGCGGAGGCCGCGCTCGCGGGCGATGACGGGCACGGCGTGGACGAAGCCGCGCAGGCGCGGGTTGGGCGACTTGCGGTCGTCGATGAGGGTGGTCTTGATGGACTCGGTGGGCGTGACGGCGATGAGCGACTCGGTGACGCCGGCGCCGAAGCCGGCGATGACGTTGCGCGGGCCGGAGACCTTGCCGTTGTCGTCGGCCAGCAGGCGCTTGTACTGCTCGAAGGAGACGAAGCGGATGGCGGCCTTGGCGGAGTTGCCGATGATGAGCGTCGTGCAGCCGGCGTACCACTGGCGGCCGAACGGCGGCCACGGCAGCTTGTCGCCGGACGCGAGGTTGCGGTTGAGCTGCGTGCGTGTCTTGGCGAACTCGGCCGGGTACGTGATGGCGATCTCGACGGCGCCCGCGGTCGCGCCGGCCACGATCGAGCGCATGGCACTCGGCTTCTCGCGCTGGACCGACATCTCTGTTCTTCTCTTTTCCTCGAGATAGAGATGAAATGCCAATTGACCGAAGATCCCGAATCACCAAATGCAATTGCCCAACCCAGAGGTTTCTCTGTTATGGGTCGTAGAGTTGTCGTATAAGAATCACAATTATTGGCAGAAAAGTTGGATCAGCTGAAGCTCCGGGTCCGGAGTTGTTATCATTGCATCATATCAACAAAAGCCAGCCATTCTCCACAATTAAATACTTGCGCCCATATATTCACCCAGACTGTCAGCTTAGAAGCATCAATGTTCTCACCTTCTGCTGAATGGAAACATTCATTCATGCCTAGAAAACATCTTAGATATTTCGAGATGTCCGGCTGTGACAAGCCATCGCTCATGAAGTTCACCTGGCGGTCCTCTCACTCGCCTCTTCGTGATTCCTGAATATAGGTGACCTGATATCGTATCATCTATTATGCTCTGTCGGTGCACACTGCAAGATCAGCTCTGTGAAGCTTTATGAGTCTCTTACGACACAACAGTGTTATTTCCAAGCAGCAGCATTCCGTCGACGATGCTCTCTACTATCATATGGCACAACGACCAAGTCGAGACTTCCATACCAAGTCCTCGCCGGAAGCAACCTTCTCCCGTGCGGAAGGCCTGGGTGTATACGGGATGGCCCATTTGTAAAGGGAAGTGCCCAACAACCGCCTATCCTTGGATTTAAACAATAGCCCCTTTATCCATCGTGTCTCCGGAAACGATACCTCGCCTTGCTCCCCTTGCTTTCCTTGGCGATTTCCAGCAAGATGGCCTGCGCGATCTGCAATCTGCCTATGCAAAATCACCAGCCCGCTCTGAGGGTGCTGGGGGAACTACCACTCGAGACGGTCAAGTCGGTGCTGATGCACCAGTGGCGCAAAGACGTCGCCAGGATCGTCTATGCCCACGCCGAGTACTACCACGACCAGACCATCTTCGAGTGGGCGTTGTCGCAGGACAAACAACTGAATGCCCTCGACGAGGACCTCAAGCGACATCGCGCCAAGTACATCATGCACTACCTCCATGCCGTCGTCGAAGCACATCGCCACGACGAGGTCGGTCCCACGAGGGTCACCATGGAAAACGAGACAATAATACGCTTGAAGCTGTAGGTTGGCTCGAGTCCTTCTCGCCCATCCGAGTTGCAAACCCCCCTGGCGCATAGTATGCAATGGGTGAAAGGAAAAGAGGGAACGAAAAGCACATATATTGAAGAGTGCTCGTTAACGTAGTGAGTCGTGGCAGAGAAGAGGCCCTCGATTACCGGTTGCCTAACGACCTCGACGCCGTCTTTCGCCAGGCGAAACCGATCGAGTGGAAAGGCACGATGGCGTGGGACCAGGTCCGACGGTGCCAGGACGAGGCGCGAGCGACGATTGAAAGGTCTAACTACATGCTTGGGCGCGGGTACGTTCAGGAAGTAATCGATCGTCGACTCGTCATGGTGATCTCCATCGCCGTCCGGCTCTGCGACGACGAGTCCAGTGCGATCCCGAAGGCACCGGATCCCCTGTGGTGCTGGAACCAGACAACGAAACAAATCGAGGAATTCCAGAGTATGACCATGCTGGACCTGTTCTGATATGATTTACCCAGGATACGACAGCCAGAACCGCTGTCGGTCTACTTACCTACCCTCTGTCTAGTTACCTCGACCATATGGAATGAATCTCTAAATGTGTGTGTCTATAAGGCGACTTATTCAATCAGTGGCTGTTAGGCGAGAGAAGCTATAGTCCGTTCCCTTTTACTGATTGTAGTCCCTGTGAGATGAAGCAGTTATGACGAAAGCAGAGCCAGGCAAGCTTTCCCCGCCGTACTATGGAAGAGCTCGACCTTTCTTGTCTTGTCGGCCACGCAACGTTCCGGGCCTACCTACGTAATCCATCGCACGCGGCAAATCCATAAGCTCATCTCCCCGCATCGGCCCATCCCGTCTTGGAGCTACCATTACTCCAACGCCTGTGTCTACTGAAGACTGTCTCCATGGAGAAGCATTAAATAAACCCCAAAGCCCCTTGGGACGTCATCCAGGTAAAAGAAAAAAGGATAAAAGAACAAGTTGCCGAGCACTTCATCTATACAAACCACATTTCCTCTCTCCAAAAATGGCCTGGCGCAGCTCAGGAAAATGCAACACCTCCCTGGTCGAGAACCTATGGAGCAACCGTCTGATCACCAAAGACGTCGTCAAGGCCGCCTTCCTTAAGGTCGACCGAGCCAACTACGCCCCGTCATCGCCATACGAGGACTCCCCACAGGCCATCGGCCACCGAGCCACCATCAGCGCGCCGCACATGCACGCCAACGCCGTCGAGTCCCTGCTTCCATACCTGCTCCCCAGCACGAGCTCCACGAAGCGCCCGCGCCGCGTGCTCGACATCGGCAGCGGCAGCGGGTACCTCACACACATCCTGGCCGAGCTGGCTGGCGAGGACGCCGTCGTCGTCGGCATCGAGCACATCCAGGCGCTGCGAGACCTGGGCGAGTCGAACATGGCAAAGACGAGCGAGGGGCGCGCGCTGCTATCGTCCGGCCGTGTGCGATTCCGCGTCGGCGACGGCCGCAAGGGATGGGTCGAGCCCGAAACGCTGGACCCGTCAAAGCAGTCCACCGATGTCAAGGTCGGGGGAGCCGCGGACGAGAGCGAAGCGCAGGGTTGGGACGCCATCCACGTCGGCGCGGCGGCCGCGGAGCTACACGACGATCTCGTGAGACAGCTGCGTCGGCCCGGGCGGATGTTCATCCCCGTCGAGGATCGGCGGAGTCGGTGGGAGCAGTACATCTGGGTGGTCGACAAGGACGAGAACGGCCAGGTCGACAAGAAGAGGCTCTACGGGGTGCGCTATGTGCCCCTGACGGATGCGCCGGCGACGTGAATCACGACACGCTCGTTGCATATTTCATGATGTAAGATAGGAATGATATCCGGTAGTGATGAGATCCGAAGAATGGACGGGTTATGGCATTGGCATTGGCATTGGGGGTGGTAACTCGGTACGGTATGGAGTTTTGGCGAATGGTGATGGATTGAGGAACTACTCGGCAGGTTGCTATATGATATATCCACACGAAGCTCGTACCTATGTTATATGTTAACAGAAGATGAGCCTACACAACGGTATCCGTGCTTTGTCTTTCAAACTGCCATCATATGAGGATGCTCCCGACAAGCTTACTCGACGTGACGTCTTCACCCTATAGTCCGATCTACCAGACACCCCCTATCTATACATACATGTAAAGTTAAGTCACCAGCAAGACGACTATAAATATATCGGCCCCTCCCGAACGATTATCCCAAACTCGGTGTAGGCTTAATAAGGCCTGTTGGTAGCTCATCGCTATTTATGTACATGAATTTCCCAATCAATGACCCTTGATGATATCCGCCGCCTTCTCGGCGACAGCATACACCGTAGACTGAATATTGCCGCGCGGGATCAGCGGGAAGACACTAGCATCGACAACACGGAGATTCTCCGTGCCGTACACAACCAGCTTCGGATCTACAACGCCACCCTTTTCCCTGGGTAGCATCGCAGCCGTCCCGCAGCCGTGGTATGCGCTGGTGGCCGTGTCGAGCGCGTACCTCTTAGCCCCTTCCAAGTCTCCGACGTGGAAGGCATCCGGATGGTTGCGCTCCCCATCGGGCTTCAGAAAGCGCGCCAGATGTTCCGAGACGCGCAGTTTAGTGTCCAGCTCTTGTAAGTGTCGCGCCATGATCTCCAAGTCGGCGGGGTGTGAGAAGTAGGACGGGCTGATGTCGGGCATGGCGTTGACGTCGGCAGAGGAGATGTGAGTCGTGCCCCGCGAGAAAGGATGCGACTGGGCACAGCCCAAGCTGATGAAATTCCCGGGAAGTAGCTGCGTGCCGACGAAGCTCTTGGCGCCCTCGTGTAGGTTCGTCTGTGCCAGGAACATGAAGCATGTGCTCGAGCTCCCACCGGGGGCCTCGAGAATTGAGCGCACTGTATCGTAGTACTCGGAGTCCGCGGGTCTCTGTGACCGGGGAAACTTATCCAGTAGCACCGAGGCGTCCGGGGTTGACATGAAAGCGTTAGATTGTACGCCACCCACCGTGAAAGGCCCGGCCTTGTCCTCAACGTAAAGTTTCTGGGCTAGTGCGAGTGCTTCGGGCTGCTGGCGCATCAGAGCATCCCCCGTGGCGATACCATCCACTGTCTCGTAGCTTAGCCCGGTCATCAGATGGTCCTGGAGATTCTCGCCGACTCCTGGAAGGTCGACGACGACCGGGATCTCATGATGGTCGAGTAGTTTCCTATCGCCGATGCCCGAAAGCTCGAGAAGCTTCGGCGTGTTATAGACGCCGGCCGCAAGTATGACCTCCTTCGCAGTGGTAAACGTTTCCGTCTTACCATCCACAAACACCTGGACACCGGTGGCCTTGGCAGCACCGGAGCCCGTCTTGGTGAACGTAATCCTCTGGACCTGGGCGTCCGTGAGGATGCGCACGTTTGGTCTCTGGCGGGCAAGACCGCCATAGGCCAAGCCGGCGTAGCTTCGGGTCTTCGTATCCGGATCCACGGTTGCCATGTTGCTATATCCACCAACTGAACTGCCGGAAAACGGGTCTAAACAATAACAATAGAAGATTGTGTTATTCAGCGTGCGCAACCTCCACACAGATCCTCTGTCTACGCCTATCCTTCTCACATGAAATATCCTTCAGGGGGCTAGACTTACCAGCACTCGTGGCCATGCCCAAACTCTTGAAGGTGTTAATCCATGCCTTGCAGAGAGGGCTTTGAAGGACTCCGGGAAACGAAACCTTGAGAGGACCTGAGGAGCCATGATACTCGTCGTTGATCCAATCAATACCGAGATGTTCAAGCGTCGCCTCGTCCGATGGGGGAATGAGAGTGTATGACTTCCTGTAAGAGGGCGCCAAGCTAGCCCATTCCCACCCCGGGTTCCCCAATTTGGCCCAGGCATCAATTTCGGCCTTTCCAGGGGCGATGAAAGCCTGTCCATTGATCGCAGAGGAGCCACCGAGGGCTTTGCCCTGGGGTTGTCGGATAGACCGGCCGCCAAGTCCCTGCTGAGGTGCAGACTTGTACTGCCAGTCGGCCTCGGAGCCCAGAAGAGAAGTCCACAGGGCCGGTATGTTGACCCGGGGATCCAGAGATAGGTCTTTACCGGCTTCAAGCACTAAGACCTCAATACTGGGGTCTTCCGACAGTCGGCCAGCGACAACGAGGCCGGAAGTGCCGCCGCCGACGATGATGTAGTCTGGGGGGCGTTGAGAAGCCATTGGTAGAAAACAAGACTTGGAGAATGCAGATGACCAAAGACAGGTTGAGATAGTAGGCAGAACTATGATGCTATGGTAGGAGAATAGATTAAATAGGTGACGTTATTTAGTATTCTTCCCTAGGGAGCGTGGTTGGAGGCTAGGGTCTTTTCTTTCTCTCTTTCTTGTACTTTCGTAGCTCCTAGACCTGGATGATCCTTAGAACCACGCACGACGTGCATTCTCTGACCAACGGGTCTGCCTAGCGGCTCTTCCCAACATATGCGTTTTCCTGATTTACCACTTGACTAGCAGACATCGCGATGTCTCTTCAATCAACGAAGCCATAGGTATCACATAGCAGCCAAACAGTAAGTTCCAAGGACACACGTCTCGAGAGAAGATGGTCAAAGGACATGGCCAAGAGAGCGAAGTGGAGAATGTAAGGCGATCCCCCGGTCCAACGAATGCAGCGGCGCGGCACAGGTTCGGCGACCTACGTAATCTGTTAGTATCTAGGGAACACGGAGTACATGAAATGGTTTGGTCACTTCGAAGAATGTTGTTAGCCCCTAAGAGTTTGCGTTGGGCGGCGGAGACGGTTTTCTTCGGAGTGGTCAAAAAGTCTCTGATATCAGAGCCGGAAGCCAACACTCATCAATGAGCCTGCTTAGAAATGACACCCTTTCCCAACAGTATGAGGTGATGCATACAGTGAGTCCATCGCATTCTTCTGTAAAAGGCAACATTGGTAAGCGTAATGCCAAGGCGAGAGACTGTGAGAATCTCGCGGATTCGTTCCACCTGCCCGCTCCTATTCCCCTAGGACTCATCACTTTAGCCCAGGCAGGCCGTTATCGTTGCCCCGGCAGAAGGGGTACAGAGCAGTTAGGAGTTATGGCTTACCAGTGACATCTCGCTGAGGCATTGCCCTCGCTCAATGCCGAGCATAAATCCGACCGTCCCGAGCCTAAATCCGACCTGCCCGAGCCACCGTCACTTATCCGAGCCCCCGTTGCACCCCGATAGGTCTGGGCAAATCCATTTTCCCCTTTCATGCCAACTATCAATGAAGCAAGTCAAAACCATACCTGAGGGCAGACTCAGCAAGCCGCAGGGGGCAATACCGTCAGGGCGAATGACGCCAATGAACAGGGAGGAGAGTCTTCTGCTTGACACTATAACCTCATTGGCCCGGGATGGGATGGATTCGAACTTGACGTGAAGAAGTGTGTAAATGGTATAGGACAGAAGTTTAGTATACGGCTAGAACCATGAAATCATAGAATAATATGTGTAGTCGAGCACCACCATCTCTGACTCAGGGACCTATGCTTATCACGTACGACGGTAGGTCGCGCCAACGATCACTCCACCCCCATCTGCACGCCCGAGCCCTTCATGACATCCTCATATATCGCGATGGCTAGTCCTTGGTCGTCTGGAAAACCCGGCCCGTTCTCGGGAGAGGTCTCGCCTCTGAAAACAGGACGGAAATGGTATCAACGGAGACATGGGGATCACTGAGCCTCTAGGCTCACCGGTCGGACACGAAACCCGGACTCCCCGGTAATCAGTCGCTCTCCGTACGCCCGAAAGATCTTATCGGGAAGTTAGGTGAGCTAGACATGTGATATGTGTGGGCAGGTTCTCCTTCCTGCTCTTTGCGCTGATCGTGGGTTTTGTCGCCCTTGGCGGCAAGATGACAACGCGGCCGTCTTGTTCCAAGCAATTTGGCCGGAAATGTGGTCATGAACATTTGATTCGGTGTGTTATAACTCTCACCAGATTACCCAACTAGCAGAGGTCACTGCTAACGGTTACCTCCAAACCAGATGTGTCACGACAAACATACTGACTGAAGAGACCACGGGAGTCTGAATTTCAGGGAAATAAATTCATTTACTATACCTAATAGTGGCATATATATCTTTTACAAGCATATATAGCTGTTATATACATATTTGATGCATTATGTAGTGTGATTCATAATTCGGTGATGTTGCTGGAGCCCCACCTCTGACACAGGCCAATCACAGACTCCCCTTTGTCATGGGCGCTAAGACTTCCATGACCTCAAAGCTCCAGTTCGACGTTCGCCTCCTTCGCAATCGAGCTCGGCCATCATCAATCGGATCATCGAGGCTTTCGCCCCTCGTTCCTCCTACAACATTGCCGGCCCGAACTGCAACCCCCAGTATGCAAGGGCTCACCACATCCGCTGCCGTGCTGTCTAGACAGCTCGTGCGCCGACAGCCCCTACCGGCGGCCGCTATCTTCAGAATAGTCGCGCAACGAACCTATGCCACACCGTCCGGCCCCCCGCCCCCGGGCTTCCGACTACCCAAGGTGAAGCGATGGGACGATGAGCCCGAATCCACTCTCGACCGTGCCGGTCGGTTTTTCCTTTTGACCGAGATGTTTCGCGGCATGTACGTCGCACTCGAGCAGTATTTCAGACCACCGTGAGTGCCAAGGACATCCGCCAGGCCCGGGACAACAAGGAGGAGTATCCATGCTGATGAGATCTGCCACGCTATATCAGATACACAATTTTCTACCCTTTTGAGAAGGTCGGTACCAATCCCTAGATGAAGAACAGTCCTTAAAGCGGGACCCGATATGATACGACGCGAATGCAATTGGGGCCATTGGAGCAGGAACAGACGGAGATGAGCTATGGGGTACCAGAAAGAGGGACAGAAACTGACCCTGACGTCTCATAGGGCCCTATATCCCCCCGATTCCGTGGTGAGCACGCATTGAGACGTTACCCCTCTGGCGAAGAGCGCTGCATTGCTTGCAAACTATGTGAAGCCGTAGGTCAACCCCCTATCTCCATTATGTGCCAGCGTCCATTCCGCGATACAGGGCCATATATATGGTTTCTTGTTTTCTCTTCTCGACCGAACAGGCGGCTGACACGGTATACAGATCTGCCCAGCGCAAGCCATCACAATCGAAGCCGAGGAGCGGGCCGACGGCTCGAGGAGGACCACGCGATATGACATCGACATGACCAAGTGCATCTACTGTGGCTTCTGCCAAGAATCATGCCCCGTTGACGCCATTGTCGAGTCGCCTAATGCAGAATATGCGACGGAGACGCGCGAGGAGCTGCTATACAACAAGGAGAAGCTGCTGGCCAACGGAGACAAATGGGAGCCCGAGCTGGCTGCTAACATCCGGGCCGATGCGCCCTACAGATAAAGTGAAGATCGGGAGGCAAAAAATGCGCTGGGGCTTTGTCTTGTCGTTCTGTACATATAACATAGAAATGCTCAGAAGCAAGTTTCATTTGTGGCGTATATAGGCTGCTCTTTTTAATTTCGTCGATGATTCTCACTTTCACACAAGACTTTCTCTATCTATCTTCCTTTATCTTGCTCTTTCTCCTTGCTCACTCCCTTTTGCCTTCATGGTGCTGCTTCGATGCAGTGATGTTACCGCCGAGTGACATTTGCTATGACTTAGTAATATATTACTGGCTCTGGTAGGCCACCGGTGCCGCTCGGCCAATAGTAGGATTCAGCGAGTGCGCGGGATTCTGTTAGTGGTTAGCTAGGCCGTGTGGCCGGCCCGAATTGACGGCCCACGCCCGGCATCACGTCATATCATGGATATTCTCCCATCGACAAGTCGCCGGATCCCACTCGGAAATTCGACCGCGATGAATGCGGTTGTACTTGAAAACACCACGAATCTCATATGGACTTATAGACTGTTGAATGTATACCAATTAAGGAATTATCGGTGTTATCGACCTATCCCGAGTATTGCCCCTCAAGGACTAGGTCACGTGAAGCGACCGGATGCTGCTAGCGCGGCGAGCCCGGCCGCAGATGACAAATTTATCAGCCAGCCGTCAATTAAGCTCTCTCTCTCTTTCTCTCTATCAGCTCCGTCCTCCATCCCAGCAACCAGCAATCCAGCCGGAAGTCAGTCCGCCCGCCCGCAACCGCCTTCCTCTCCAGACAACCGCGCATCGCTCAATTGACCGAACAGCCGCCCGTCGAAATGTTCCGAACTGTTATTCTCCGATCCGCCGTCGCGGCCTCTCGCATGGCCGCGCGCCCTATTGCCGCCCGGTCTGCCTTCACTGTTGTCAGGGCCGCGGCACCCGTGTCGAGGATTGTTACCGCCCCCGCGGTACGGATGTACTCCGCCGCCAGCGGTCTGAAGAAGGAGGAGATCGAGGATCGCATCATGGGTATCCTGAAGGGCTTCGATAAGGTGAGCGAGCCGCCGTGCTGCCCCATGCCCGACACATCTGCTCAACCTGTGGCTGTCTATCGCTGTATGCCACGAATCGTATATTCATGCCATAGTCGCATTTGGGCCGGGCCCAGGCTACAAAGGCGATAGAGCCGTGTCGGTGATCTTGCCAGCGCATACAGAGAAACAGACAACTGGCCACCCGCTGACCCTGAGTGAGAGCCGACGCTAATCCTTCATTTCACAGGTCAACGACCCAGTTAACGTACGGCTTGATGGCGCGATGTCATTTCCACCCGGTTAACCTCTGCTGGGTTTGCTGACACCCGGTGTAGATCAACAGCACTGCTCACTTCTCAAATGACCTCGGCCTGGACAGCTTGGACACAGTAGAGGTTGTTATGGCTATAGAAGAGGTACATGCCCGCTTATCTTCACACGCAAACCATAAGTTTGTCTGAAATACCGTCCGATCGCTGACAAGCCAAACAGGAGTTCAGCATCGAGATTCCTGACAAGGACGCTGATGGCATTCACAGTGGTACGCATATGCCCCGTACCTCACATCGACGCTTGCCATAGAGCAAGTCCAGTGATCAACCGGCTAACACGGCTCTTCTCACAGTGACCCAGGCTGTCGAATACATCATGAGCCAACCCGACGCCAACTAAACGACCCTACCCTTGTATATTAAAATGCTACGCCCCTCATACGCCAGTTAAGCCAGTACTTAGACTCGGGGATCTTTGGACAGTGGTCTGGTATACACGTGGAGATGAGACCATGTAAAAGGTGGAGCGTGCCAAGCCGGTCGACAAGGAGGTTGCCAAAGCTCAGAAGGTGGCAGAGCGAGCCGCGATGACGATGTCATGGCGTACCGGCGTTCCCATAGGCCGGACCCGCGCCATTGTACCAGTGTATAGATGATCCTTTTGAAACCTTCCAATCGGAGAGGCCATGTCTGTTACGTGATTGTCATATATCATCAGGATTTACCGTCGTCCCCCCCGTCACTGACGATTCCAGGCCCCATATCAATATCGAACCCTTGCTTGACTGGTGATTCACGCGCTTACGCCGTACCGCGCGATTTAGATTTTTCGTCGCTGTGACTACAGATGGAGAAGTTCTCGACATTCTTGGTACACGCTATCACCTAGCTCCAAGAAAACCACACCTTTCGTATGATAGCCTGCGGTAACGTCCATCCGAGCTCGATAGTCCAGTTCTCGCAGGTCCCCACAAATAAGACGCAAAATGGAAAGGAGGGACAGATCAAGTGAAAATGAAACAAAATAACCAGTAAATCAGAAACAAAAAGGTCATTACAGGAGCGGGAACTAAAGAACTTGAAGCAAAAACCCCAAACTTTTCGAAGATTTACAACGAGGAGAGGAACTCTAGATGCCACTACAATCAGACCGATCCGCCGCTCAGACTTACTGTTGGCGACTCAGCGCCAGAGCCCAAAACACCCCGATGCATAATTTTCGTCGCGGCCTGCCAGGGGCTTGAGTTCTACGTGGGAGAGAATTGGAGAGTGTGGTTTGTATCTCACATCACGGCAGCAAAAGAGGCTAAGAAGCATGAGACTTAGCAATCCAGGACATCCGACTGGTGACTCACCTACCGTTCTCGAGACATCACAACTTCTAACCACGCTCGTTAAATCAGGCACTAGAGAAAGCAAGTTATCTACGCGTTTCATCCAGATGGTTCCCAGCCCGGGGTTCGTAGCTCAAGCTGCGATTTAACAACCCGAGGCGGCGAGTCAAATAGAGAAATGCAATCAGGACTTGGTAACCTTATAGCCCGCACTGTTAGACGGCCATATTGTCAGCTCTTTGATCACACATGCCCGTAATATCAGATAGGATATGTCTCGCTTATAGAACCGGCCGCCTGGACAGGATATTACTGAAGATGATGCCGAAGGCCATAGGTATTTCTCTTCGGGACAGTGTCCCAGCAACAACGTAGATGGGATTTCATATAGACATCCAGGAGGCTGAACTGCCCAGTATTCAGGTATCAATAGAGTCATCGTACCGACAAATTAGACATAGTCCGAAAATTTACGCTTGCTGATTAGAAACGCCATTCATATTTGCAATGAATCAGTAACACCAGCATCCCACCTAGTAAATGATGAATGTGTCCCGCATATCGTTCAGGACCTCCATCTCTATCTCCCTTGCTATTGCTTCTCTCCGTGTCTTCAATTGCGAGGCCTCTTCCACAGCACGCTGGCGGGCTGTGCTTTCATTTGGCGATGAGCCCATCAACCCCATGATATCAGCCGCCAAAGTGATATTAGCTAGCTTCCAGCTTTCTCTCAATGTATCATCGTTATCCGTTGTGCGATATACCCGACCTGTGTGGCTAATCCATGTGGCCTTTAAACAGCGCCAGCAGAAATTGTCTAAGCCGATGATAGTATTGTAGCCCATCTGTATGCTCAAAACGGCTGTTGCCAGTCGCCCAATCCAATTCCCGGAGGAGCGAATAACAGCCGCCTTGCCGGGTCTGTCAATGATTTCAGTCTACGTGTCCACCATGGTGAAGTCTGAGTTTTGGATCGCGGAGCCTTCGGAACTGGGTTCATGGCAGCAGATGGCAGACGAACGGATGATTTTAGGGCTTCGTAAGTCGCTGAGTATGTCAAGATCGGCCACCCATTGGCCCTTGTCATGAACGGAGACCACAGACTCGAGGAAATAGATTTCAATATCTCGACTTCCGTACGATTGAGTATCGATCGGAAACGCGCAACCGGTGAATGACAGATGTAAACTTGCCTGATGGAATGAGTCAGAGCGCTGGCCATCGAAATCCGCATGCGTAACGAGGTGCCAATCCTCGTCCTCGAGACGTCGAATTCGCGGGTCCGGTGGAGGAATAAGCATCGCTAAGCCCGGTTTGCCAACATTACCCCTGATTCGGCGGATCTCAAACGATGCTGGATTCTCTGAAGGGTCACACAGCAGTGGTGCTGCTATGTATATCGAATTCCTCGCCGACAGCGCCATTACGTTTTCGAAGCACGACGGCGGGATGTTGAGCGACCCGGACTCGAGAAAAACAATGCAGGAGAACGTGCTGGCCCAGTTCGTCGGTAGAGCTGAGAACTTATTGTGAGTCGTTTCCAGCATCACGGTCCCCTTCTCCGCCTGTGCCCCGGCCTGCTGAGCCCACAGAGCTTTGTATAGTGGCTGCGATGTCGCTCCTAATGAGACTGTTGCATCGGGCAACATCTTGTAGATGTTTGTCACTGTAGCCAAAGCTCTCAGGCTCTTCAAAAGTGAAGAGTGCTTCTCCATTTCAAGGAATTCCGTCAAGTAGTTCAAAATACTACCAGGGTCGACATATTCGTGCTTGATGGCCTTTCGAAATGATTCCGTTGGCAGATCTCGCTGTGAACGGACTGAGCTGCGGAGATGCTCGTAATTCTTGGAGCTAGCACTCGCAAACAACGCACACGTTGTAGGATCACCTGCCAGCCATTTAAAATCCATCTTTCGCCGAAACCTTTGTTCGGATTCAATCCAGGCTTCTACGTCGACGTTACAAAAGGACTCGGGACCCGACGACGCAAACATATCCGGCGGTTCCTGCCAGCAAAAGTCACGACTATGGCAAGCAATTGATCCTTCCTCCACCGCAAAAGTATTCTCACCCAGTTCCTCAAAATGTAGAGATCTGCTGGGATCCAAATTGTACACGTTGCTTGTATAATATTGTGTAGTCACCCATCTAGCATGCCCCACCGCTGGTGAGAGGCTGTCATCATAAGAACGCTTGTAGGTTTGTCTCGTCAATGGTATGGCAGTGGCGTATTCATGTACCCAGTTTCTACCGTCATGATGTGTATATCGAATAATCAATGTACTGTAATCCGGTACCGATAGCATGGATGCGTATTCTCTTAGAGCCTCGACACGCTTATCGGAGTCGGATAGCAAAGAAAAAAATGTTGTTAGCTCCATCATACCAAACAGCCGCGGGACTTCATGATCGGGACTTTTTGGTGTTAAGAAATTTGAACGTCGTCTCTGGCCAAACTGTACGAGCTGCGTACATGAGCGCTTTTCTTGGGCGGTCCCGCTCAGCAAAGGTTCCAGCGATTCTGACAAGCTCCTAAGCCAGTGAGAAGTCCCTGGGCTGACAAATTTCCAGGCATTGCGAGCGACGGAATTCCAAAGTTGAAGCAGAATACCAGCTAATTCATCGACTTTGAAACCCCAGGATGCCGAGACAGCCCGCGGCAACCTGATATAGTTGAAGCGGAGTAATATGGTTCCCCAGGGCACCAAGGCAGCGTTCAGTTAGTATTGGCCCGCCGTAGTAGCGAAGGTGATTCAATGGAAGAGACCAAAACACACCGCCTTGGTCCCTGTTCATCTGGAGGCCAATGGTCAAAAGGCCACCTTCGTTAACCAGGGGATCCCTTTGTATCACGGAAGTAGGTGCTGTTCCCAACACCAGCATATCTGGGTAAATATGCCAGGATGGCAACCTCAGTAAGATTGACCCGTCTTAAATCGACTGCGGAACGCCTTGTATGAGGAGATCTACCGCAGACATTGCGGACGCCCAAGCCTGCAAAACGCTTTCCAGTACCGCTGTCTTGCTGCTCACGGGCAATTTGACGTTTTCTAGTATCGGCATGAATTGCTTGTGCTGGGTTCTCATGGCATCATCCGCTGTTTGAAGCCAAGCACGAACGCTGCCATCCCACTCTTGGAGTTGCTCCCAGGAGAGAGTGATCTGGGCTGCCATACATGAGAAAAGATAATTCAGTTCAGTACTTTCGACTCTACCCAGCTCGGCTTTCCTTCGTTCGACCAGTTCCTCCCATATGGCAGTCGCCTCAGGACCACTCCAAAATCGCGCGAGCATACACGCTAATAGGTGCACAGCGACCGCTTCCGCGCCAGACGTCGCCGCCGCCCAGATACTGGTAGCGTCAATTCCAGCATGCTCGGCAAAGATTCCGTAGCCTTTGAGAGCTTCGGGTTTCTCTTCTTTAGCTGAGGCTATCTTGGAGCAACGTGTCCCATATGCTTTGATGAGATGTGGTGTTGCCGGGAGGGCGTGCTGGAATAATGCCCTCAGTTTCTGCGCCGTGACATGCGGTGTTCCACTTTCTGCTGCTTGCCGACGAAAATGAGTGAGTTGCTTTCCTATCGGTCCAAATTCCTTAGGTACCTCTAGTTTTACTAGAGAAAAATCGAAATTCAATGTTGCAAGACCCAGGTTAGTTTGCTGCTGGCCGGATAACAACGACGCCGCCCAGTTTTGCATCGCCATAACACAGAGGAATTATCTGACGCTCTGGTAAAAGTAAACGTTCAGGGTCAGGCCAGTCGTATAATTAATACTGAAAGCGAGGAATACAAAGAAACAGGAAGACAATCATAACGAAGGTTACAGAAAGCAGGTCAAGTGTCTGCACTTGTGGCTGTGTAAAGAACATGTCGCTGCGGTTGGGGGCCTATTTCAGGATGCTATGCTGGTGGCCGTGATCTCTAATAGGGTCTAAGGAAGTTGGATGCGATAAGCAGGCTCGCTGTCACCGGGACATGGTCGCATTTGGCCCTGAATATCGGCGGTGACTTGAAAAAAGAGCAGTCCTATGGGAAACGCAGTATGTAGTTAATGACGCCGCCAATCACGAAAGCAACCACCACTGCCATCTCTGCAATGACAGCAGTTACTTTTCCAAGACTCGCGGATTCGTGAGGCGCTTTTGATAAATAGTCCGGGCTGAACAATACGCTCTGTATGCCCGCAACAGTCCCTCGGATCTTCAGGTACCTAACTATCCGACGGGCATCGGCGCAGAGTTCCTGGAATTGGGGTTGATTGGCAGATGTGGCCAGCCATGGCTGAAGGCTATGGCCTAAGCCCCAATTCGTGGCATGCTATCAACCAAACAACCGGCCGGCGAGAAACATTATTGGGGTTAACAATATACATACCAGTACCTTTGACGATTTAAGATTATCACCGTATACGGAGAAGACGCGTGATGTTGGAGAGAGCGCGTCGATGTCTGGGGACTCCGGTGGGGATCAGGGTAGCGAGTTACTATGGCCTTCGGTGTTCAACCGTCGACACTCAAGCACACGTGCACAGGTGAGCGAATGTGCAAATATTTTGAATCAGGAAACTTCCAGATTCGCGTGAGTGTTGCTCATTCGTGGGCCAGTCAAACGTGGTTTAGACGGCGGGCCGGTGCAATTGGCATCGTACGTCTGTCTACATGTCACGCGTCGTGGGAATGGCAGTGCTTCAATCCGGCAGGATTGGCATGACGCCGACTCAATAAGCTGATTGAATTGTAGCACGCATATGTCCCAAGACACGAGCGCGAGGGATCAGCCGGCAGTGATGAATGAATGTATCGATGCAGAAATTTCTCCAGGACCCAACGGCAGAAAGCTGCAACGGGCTGGAGGGTAAGTGATCGAAAAAATAAAATTCCTCTCTCCTCCAATTTCCCCTCCAAGACCTGCCATTGAGGAGCTCCGAAGAGCAATGCGAAAGCCAGAGTGAATATGAAGGATTGTTCTTGTTTTATGATGAGGAGAAAAGAGAGAAAGAGGAAGAAGCTCGAGTCTGCGCGACCGATAAAAAGACGAAGGCTCCATAAAACGGATAGCGTGTTAAGCCTAATTCAGAAAGGTCTCACTCTCCCAAGGCGAACTAGTTACCTAATTAACGGGAGCTGTGCTTCTATCCAGTGGTTATCCTTATAGAAGAATCTCCTTATCAGTCAACCGAGGCCGATAAGAATTTATCTCAGCGAGCTCAGACCGGCTACGTTTATCCCTATACCGTGATCTATCGCTAAATGAGATATGCGCTTATTGTATGCAAGCCTCGGAAATTACATTTAGCAATAAGTCATAATATAG
>MU279921.1:0-33295 GCA_022385655.1 Xylaria intraflava | reverse complement strand
TGCGACCATATTCTATTATTAGTTGAATTGAACTATCGTTCCAAGCCCCTACTACGCGCTATTCGTGAACTATCATCCCGAACTTAGCTGCTGTACAGGCCCTTGTCACAACTGCGATGTCTCTCCATTACGGGGCTCTCTGTGACAAGGGCCTGTACAGCAGCTAAATTCAGGATGATAGTTCACGAATAGCGCGTAATAGGGATACGGGCGACCATTCGGTCTATATAAGTAGGTTGTCAGCCTTAGACTGACAGCTCTTTTTTGAATAAGGCTTAGTTTCTTGTCAAGCCCTAGCTTCGAAAGAATCGGGGTGGATCGGTATTAGGTTATAACAGCTTTGACCCAAATATCTATCACAGGGCAGCTAGCCGGATCGGGCGCTAGCCAGGGACATCGTGCTATATAAGCCGACTTGTCATGGAACTGCACTTTTTTCTCTTTTTTTCCTTCTTTAGCTAATAGTAACACCACCAATACTATTCCTTGGAGCCTAGTCATTACCTTACTACTATACTACTGTGAAGCTGATACCAAGGCTGGCAGCCCCTTACAATATCCTAATATCATATATTACAAGTCAGCCCAATGCCATTATCGGGGGTTCTGATAATGGATGATATGTTACAGCAACGTTACATCAAGTATTGAAGCAGACCGGCGGGGGCTATAGACTAGAGTTGTATAGCTTAGTGGAATAGGGGTAGTGGACCAGAGTGGTCCACTACCACCATAGACGCGGCCGCACCTAGGAGACTGGATTGGCTACTAGCACTTTCATAGGATTTTACTAAGACCGCAACAGCTCACTATTCTTAGTTAGAATCAGAAAACCTACCGATCAGAAGTCATAGACTCCCAGGGACACAATTTCGGAGTTGCGGGACCTAGGTTGGTGATGTTGACAGCTCCGGGTACATCTACAGCCTCCGAGCCTGGCCCGGGAGGCTATCAAGTTAAACGGTGTTTGCAATGACTGATTAAAGGACCGACTAAGGCAGGAATCTTCCGACCGTGACACCAGAATCCTACTTCTAGAGTAGTTAACCGTCACAGTGAAGTTAGATAACTTGTAGGAAAGACACCACAACATATATTATCCATCATAAGGAATGCGAGAAGGGAAGCTAAAAAATGACATGACATGAACGGCCCCCAACACCAATGTCATTGCCTCTCCTGAAAACTTATATGAATCTTGGCGACCACCCTATAGTCGAGGGTGCCTCCGGCTAGCTAAAAAAATAAAAATAGCCCTATAGTCGGGCTATATCCTTACCAACACCGGGGTCTTTCTGATCACGCTACGTACATTCGCTCCCCCTGATGACCCGCTTCAGTATAGAGTTTTCGGAGGAGTCGGAAGCCCATTAGAGTATTAAAAATTCTCACGGAATCTCAGAGAATCGAGTGAGCAACTGAATCACTAAGCATAGCAAGTTAGACTGGGGATAAAAGGAGAGAGTCTTGTATCTCCACTATCTTACTCTCCTTTTTACTCCCCATCCAACGTCTTGTAGTTAGGCCTAGTCCTTGTCCTAGCTTCGAAAATCCTGGCTTAAGTGTCCGTGTCCTTGCCTCAGTCTTTATGTTCTTGGTTCTGTCCTATAGCCCTCGGCCACCCTTGCCCCGTCAGTCCCAGTCCTGCCCCGCCCTGAGTCACCTGTTGACGGACTCTCTGGAACTTGCTCTCCCTCGACCATCTTCGACCGCACCTGGTACCCCTTGACTTCCCCTTGACAGACCTTGATATACCTTGATAGACCTTAATGACTTTTGATCATCCTTGATAAAAGGTTGATAAAGGTTGATAAAGATCAAAAAGGCTTGTTTTAGGTTATTTTGAGTTGTTCGAAATTGTTTTGTGTTGTCTCTATCTGCCCGCCATCACACAGGTTGGCAACCTAATTCATGATCTTTCTGGGAATAACGTTGCATTTTGGTTGAGACTGAAGTGCCGATTGGTCTGCGACCCTGGTGCAGAGTTTTTCAGATTATTGTCGCACCTAGCCGAGATCCTACCACGCCGTGTATAGCCATACGTGCCATGTATAGCCATACATTACATCGAGATATTAGCAAATTGGTATGGTCTTCCTGGGTAAGCCTTCCCAAAGGGGCTATCTGAGAAACATGAGGTCATTCTAACCACCGGTTGCATTTGTAGCTTGGGCTAGGAGGAAAGATGAGTAAGAGTCACCAACTATAAAGGTGGCTAAGCTAGAAAAAAAGATGATTAAGAATTGCTAACTATAGTGGTAGCTAAGACGAGAAGAAGAATGAATAAAAGTTGTAGAACTGGCTAAGTTAGGAAGAAAGATGAGTAAGAGTCACCAACTACAGCAGTAGCTAAGGTAAAAAGAAGGATGAGTAAGAGTCGCTAACTACAATGGTGCCTAGGGCGGGAGAAAGGATGAGTAAAAATTACATGGGTGGCTAAGCTAGAGAAAAGGATGAGTAAGAGTTGCCAACTACAATGGTGGCCAAAGCAAAAGGAAGAATGAGTAAGAGTCGCCAACTACAGCAGTGGCTAAGGTGAGAAGAAGGATGAGTAAGAGTCGCTAACTACAACAGTGGCTAGGGCAGAAGGAAGGATGAGTAAGAGTTATATAGGTGGCTAAGCTAGGAAGAAGGATGAGTAAGAGTTACCAACTACAATGGTGACTAAGGTAGGAGGAAGGATGAGTAAGAGTTGCAAGCTGTAGCAATGACTAAGTTAGAAGGAAAGATGAGTAAGAGTCACCAACTATAGAGATGGCTAAGGCAGAGGAAAGGATGAGTAAAAGTCATTAATTCTAGGATAATTTTAATTAGTGCATAATCTTATTAGGAACTTTTTAAAAATAAAACTTCAGTTACTGCATATATTCAAGTAATGCATATACTCATATGGTCCGGGAATTATATGCACTAAATGAAAAAATCGCTATATCAATGACCTTCCTATTTCGGAAGCCAGACCTCAGGGAAAAGCCAGCCCAAAAAAAGGGCCAACACAATACACGGGAAAAAAACCTCGACCAAAAAACCCTTGAAAACAAGGGCATACAGCATAGGTAGGTGTCGGTATATTGCGCACCATGCCTGCCCACCTACGGGATTACATGCCATGCTCCTGCCTCCCTATTGCACATGGCATTGCGCAAGCACAAACAACCGCCCCGGCAGTGCTCCGGCAGTACTTATTGGCAGTGCGCAATCCCAGCAAGGTGGTTTGTCAACGGCTGGCCGCAGTGGGGCGGAGCGGGCCCGGCGTTGTTTTGAACTCGGATGTTCAGAGCAAACGCCTACTTTTATTAGCATCTGGATGCTGCTGCACGGAATACTGCGTATAGTAGATAGGTCGATCCATGATCACCACTGATATTCTGCCGAAGGAAACTCAACGGCCGAAGCTGCCAGCTCCGTAGCCTGCTGTTTCGGTCGTGCTGCTCCGCTGATCAGCGCCTGTTCGCTCAACCATCAGATAATTGGCGATCAATCTATGTGCCTTGACGGCGTCGCTGATAGATATAGGATTTTCAGCATGCATTCCGCCATGCAGTTGGGCACATGCCCTCATACACCACACCGGATAGGTAGGTGTACGGACGTTTCCCGAACAGGCAAGCGAAGCAAGACCGCATCGTCCGCGACCCCGAAATGAGAACGAAGCTCGTTGTTTGCCTGCCGACGGCGACGGGACGGATACCCAATCTTTCCGGAGCTGATCATCGCCCGCATGCCCTAGCCTCCGAGACCCCAGATAACCTCTCACCCTGTCGTGACGCGGCGATTGGCGTAGCCATAGAGCCCAGGGACTGGGCGCTGCTCAAGCTCAGATCCTCTCCACTTTCGGTGTCCTGCGTCCCGGAACGACGTTTCAACGATCTACACTACCTAGGCGGGCGACTACATCTTCGGAGGGCGATGATTTAGGTATTATCAGGTGACTATCCCCGGCTAAGGTGGAAAGACCCGGTCAGCTAAGAGTAAGCATCGTGGTCTACAATCCCAAGGGCGGCTTCGCGCAGCGTCCTGGGCATAGGTTCTGGGTATGCTATTACGGTCCTACATATAGGTAGTATCTGCATGGTAGCTACACCGAGATGGCGGCCCACGGCGAGGCTCGCCATATAGGCAGGTAGAAAGGAGATTCGCAATGCTCACCCAGGCTTATTAAGAACCCCCTATCTGAAAATCAGTTCAGTCGCAATGTGTCAATCTGAGCTACACATCATACCCACCTCCTGTAGGAATAAGCACACAAATCCCGCACAACGAATGCATGCCTGTAATTTGCTGTTGGGTCTTCATATGGATGGCTATGTTGATTTATATATAGTATGTTTTATACCAACATTGTCTGATTCTCGAGTGTGTATCCGGCGTACACGAGACACGCGCTTATCTACCAGCAATGACGACGACAACTTGACGCCACACACTCAGTTGTGTGTGCATGACTACCTACACCTTTATCCAGTAGCCCATCCAAATCGTCACATGCAACCGGTTGAATATATCCGCCTCGCTTCGATCTCTGACGATATGCTCGCGCTCAAGTTCCCAGGGGTATAAATAAGAAGAATTCGACCTCGGAGAGCTAATACAGACTTGTCCAGACGTACTCGGAACCAGTATCCCCCCCTCCCCAAACCCCGGTCCCCATAACAACATCCCCAAGACACCCCGCATCCACAGGCACCTCCGAAAGCGGTGCAAGCCGTGCCGATTTGGGGCCAATACTCCGAACGCTTGCGTATACCTCTACATACCAGCTCAACCAGCAAAGCGGAACGAGGAAATGCATCGCGAGGTAATCAAAAGTACAGCCAGCCATAGAATACTAGGCTCAATATTAGGCTCTCTTATGTTATAAACGGCGTTGCGTCGCATTGGTGTATCCAGCTATGTTTCCATCACAAGGGTTCTCTCTTCGAGGTCTGCCGCAATGAGTCGCCCCATGCCGTTCCTGCCGCGGAGTGTGATCCGTTGCACCGCCGGCGCTCCGTACCCTAGTCGGTAACAAAGACGAAAGCACAGCCGAGTCCAGGAAGGTAAGTACCTACCTCCTACCTCATACATACCTCCTTCCCCTCATCCGCATCGGCCGGGGACGCCTATACGGAATCAACAATGGCAATTCAAAAGAAACTACGGACGTACCGACGACATTAGTGCATGGACTCGTCGCTGTAATTGATGGTATACGTCTCACAATCCTACTTGACCCCATCCAAGGCCGAAATAAGAGTAAGAGTATACTATAATACCTAAATGCTCAATGTTCATTCTGCATACATATTCTCAAGCTTCCAACTTGAAATAGATACCCATATACACATCATGTACGTAGTGTGTGCCGCTAAACATATGCTACTGACCGTTTGAGATTAGCCCCCTCATTTCGAAGCGCCGGCCGAAGACTTTTTGCGGGCTCCAAGCACAGCTTTCCCAACGGCCGAGTCATTTGGCTTCCCTAGCTCGCCAGTGATCCATTGTCCGATGTCGGTCATTGCGTCGAGGTCGATCCCCGTGCTCATGCCGAGACTCTCCAGGAAATAAACCATGTTTTCGGTTGCTACATTCCCGGTAGCTCCCGGGCTGTATGGGCAGCCGCCAAGGCCGCCCACCGAACTGTCAAACGTCCGGATGCCCCGTTCTAGTGAGACGGCCGAGTTGACCAGGGCCTGTCCGTACGTATCGTGGAAATGCATTGCAATGTCCTCGTTTCGAATTCCAGCAGCGGTCATGCACCGCAGCAATTCCTGAGTCCGCGGCGCTGTGCCCATCCCGGTCGTGTCGCCGAGGGAGATCTCATCGGCTCCCATCTCGAGTAGCGAGGTGGCAATCTCGGCCACCTTGTGCGGATTGACGTCGTAGCCTTCAAAGGGGCATCCTAGCACCACGGAGATATAGGCCCGAGCCCGGATGCCAATCTGCTTGGCGCCTTGGATAACGTCCCTAAACCGCTCCAGGGATGTTGCGATGTCGCAATTGAGGTTCTTCATCGAGAAGGTCTCGGTCGCAGCAGCGAATACAGCGAGCTCCATCAAAGGCTTCCCATTTGCGCCTTTAATTGCCTCTGCCTGGGTAAGGTATGCACCTTGGTGTGCCTTCAGTATAGCGGTCGCATCTTGGACGCCTCTAGCGTTTGGGGCGAGGAAGGAGTACGTGATAGGCGATGGAGAGGGGATGTTTCGCGTAAGGATATGCTCCATGATTTTGCTAGAATTGTCCATCTGCAAGAATGCGCCGGTTAGTTATGCGTGATCGAGTAGACACTCGCTTCGAGTGGACTGTAGATGTAGAACAAACCTGCGGCACCCATTTGGGAGACACGAACGACCCGGCTTCGATGACGGATACGCCCGTCTTCGCCAGCCGCTCAATCAGCTCGATCTTGGTCGCTACGGGTATCGCCACCTTCTCATTCTGCAGGCCGTCTCTCGGGCCGACCTCGACTATCCGCACATGATTGTCGGACTGGGGCTGACTTTGGACATCCGATGCCGTCGCGAAGCGTCGCAAGGACGCCGAGCACCCTCGAGGCACTCGCAGGCGGGTTAGGATACTTGTAGGACGTAGCGACAGCATTTTCCACTCATTGTCTGATCGAGCGAGCGGAAATGGGCGAGGAGTCGAGATGGAAGCGCTCTTGATATTTAGAATGGTCTGCTAGAAATAGCATTGAGCGGGAATTTACGGCTCAGCATTCTGTAGTTCTCGTCGCTATGAAGTCACTTGTCATTGCAAGATGCCGCGTTAGGCATATGAGCGCAAGCTATGCCGGCTGTCAGCCATTTCTAGCGGAATTGCACGGCGCTAGATAGGTACGGACGTAGCGGGGTTTTGGCACCTCCGCGAATTTGGGCCTAGCGCGACCGCTGCTTTTGCTTCGGGCTCCGCAGGAGGAGTCTCATGAATCTCTATTACCTTACTGCACACAGGTTGAGCCTGGCCTGATAAAAAGCAGCGACTACGCTAAGCCCGATAGGAGTGAACCATGGAGATAACGCGGGGATGCAGTGCACAAGGCAGTTAGGGTAGCTACATATACTCGTCTACTGCATACTACACTATATTATACTATACTACATAGTACCATAGTGCTTAGCTGCCTTACCTTCCAGGTATCTATCCAGGTCCCTCCACTACAGGCTACATGTACCTACAGCAGCCGCCTAGAACGCCCGTAATATCATCCTAGTGGCTGGTGCTGCTCGGCCTGCCTCAACCACCTCTCGTCGCTGTGGAAAGGCTACGTTCGCTGACCGGGAGCTCTTCACGTCCCTCCTATCTGCCGACTTTCTGCCATCACCAGAAGCGACCGACGCCATGGATCCTCGAGAGTCCTCCTCATACTCCGTTGTGCCTAGGATCCGCTATAACACCGTGAGCGGTGTCAACGGTCCTCTGGTCATTCTCGACAATGTAAAATACCCTCGTTACAATGAGATCGTCTCTCTGACACTCCCCGATGGCACTGTGCGATCCGGTCAAGTTCTCGAGGCCAGAGGTGAGCTTGCTTTCCCCTCTTTGCTGCGCTCTCGCATGAAGCTCTGGCGTTCATACTGACCGACTTTCTTCACCTCCGCAGGCAGCCGTGCTATTGTCCAGGTCTTCGAGGGCACACCCGGTATCGATGTCAAGAAAACAAAGGTCGAGTTTAGCGGAGAGAGTTTGAAGCTCGGCGTGTCGGAAGACATGCTGGGACGTATTTTCGATGGATCAGGCAGAGCTATCGACAAGGGACCTAAGGTCTTAGCTGAAGAGTACCTCGACATCAACGGCAGCCCCATCAATCCCTATTCCAGAGTATGCGCATGGCCCCCCGAGATATTGGCTTGTGGTATATGGGCTAAGTAACGCACGCCGTAGGTCTACCCTGAAGAGATGATCTCAACTGGTATTTCAACCATCGACACGATGAACTCGATCGCCCGTGGACAGAAGATCCCTATCTTTTCCGCCGCCGGTTTGCCGCACAACGAGATTGCCGCTCAGATTTGCCGACAGGCCGGTCTGGTCAAGCAAAAGGGAGCTACGAACAAGGGTGTGCACGACGATCACGAGGAGAACTTCTCCATTGTCTTCGCCGCTATGGGTGTCAACTTGGAAACGGCACGATTCTTCACGCGCGATTTCGAAGAGAACGGCAGTTTAGAGCGCGTCACTCTTTTCCTCAACCTCGCTAACGACCCTACGTATGTTGTTGTCCTATTCACGAGTGGCATAATTGTCTACTAATAGCTATTTCCAGCATTGAACGTATTATCACTCCCCGTTTGGCCCTGACCACAGCCGAATACTACGCCTACCAGCTCGAGAAGCACGTCCTGGTTATTCTCACAGATCTCTCTGCCTATTGCGACGCCCTTCGAGAAGTTTCAGCTGCCCGTGAAGAAGTGCCTGGTCGACGTGGTTTCCCAGGTTACATGTACACAGATTTGTCAACTATTTATGAACGGGCTGGTCGTGTGGAGGGGCGCAACGGTTCCATCACCCAGATCCCTATCCTGACTATGCCGAACGATGATATCACACATCCAATCCCCGATCTGACTGGCTACATTACCGAAGGCCAGATTTTCGTCGACCGGCAACTAGATAACCGTGGTATCTACCCGCCCATCAACGTCTTGCCCTCGCTGTCGCGTCTGATGAAGTCCGCCATTGGTGAGGGTATGACGCGAGCGGACCATGGTGATGTATCCAACCAGCTCTACGCCAAGTATGCCATTGGCCGTGACGCCGCTGCCATGAAGGCAGTTGTTGGTGAAGAAGCGCTGTCAGCCGAGGACAAACTCTCACTGGAATTCTTAGAAAAGTTCGAGCGGCAATTTGTAGCACAGGGTGCATACGAGGCGCGTTCTATCTTCGATTCCCTGGACATTGCGTGGAGTTTGCTGCGCATCTACCCCAAGGAATTGCTTAATCGTATTCCTGCCAAGGTTATCCAGGAGTACTACCATCGCTCGACTACAGAGCGCAAGGGGAAGGGCAAGGAGAAGAATGACAAGGGTGTGCGGGACACGGACGGGGAGCCGCAGGAGGGAAACCTTGTGGATGTATGACGTACATTGGAGAGAGAGAGAGAGAGAGTCGCTGGTCAGGTGTATAGGCATCAGCGATCTTGTCGCATATTGCGGGAGCACGAGAACGAGTCTTTTATGCGTTTTTCCCTTCGAAACATCCAAGGCATTCACTTCTTCACGTTCTATCCATTCTTGAGCATCGCCAATCCGATTGTACTATTGTGAAGACGCATGAGCTCTGGCGAGGACATATCTGGTTTTGATTGAAGAGGTTAGAGCCGAGCCAGGGTGTCCCATGCTATCGCTGGTACCTGGGATTAACGTCACAGAACCTTCTCAGTACATAGTACACGAGGCGAACCATGATGAGAAAGACACCCTTGTAGTTTGTATGCTGAGGTTCTGCAAAGACAATTCATGATTAAAATACTATAGAGTAAATGTTGAACGCCGTTGTGTGTTCTGATGCGCATTAGAATGCTGCCATTGAAAGGAACGACGCTATTACCTATACAGGACGTTCGAGGACTTGGGGCGCCGAACTCCTGGAGTCGTTACCAACTGTACTGAGTAGGATCCGAGTGGAGACCAACGGCACATTATAACGGCGGCGATCTTGTCCCTTAGGATGTTTGTTCATACGTAATAGAATCCATAGCCACCATCACCAGTGATATATACTTCCTTTTGCTATGACTCTGAAGTAAACTTCTCAATGCTATTTTGATTTCTCCGAATATCGCATGAGCTTGGGTGTTTCTACCACGAGAGACATAATGGAATGCGCCTTGTTTAGGTATTTCGAGACAATCGGCCGACGCGCAGAGAGGATGCGATCCGTACCGATGGAACTTAGTACGAAGAACTTCAATGCACGACATCAACAAGGATGGGATCGCCTACTAAGTAGGAGCGGGGAACTCCCCTGCTGACAAGCTTCGGGGTTCTGCTCTTCCTTGTGATGGGTAATTTCTCCGTCCCCGCAGTTTGTAGTCTGACAAGCGTTCTCTTCCAATCCGTCAGATTGCGCGAATACGACGAGCCTCAAATCGAGTTACCTGGACGTGTGGAAACAAGGCGAGGTGTAGCCTGTAGGTACTAAGTAACACCTTCAGGGGCCGGTGAAGAATTATATAATAAAAGTTTGGCGTCTATCCAGGTACACAGCGTCCCTTGTGGCGTTCAGCTCTCCGGCAAACGAGACATAGGTACCAAACATTGGGCATTCGGGGAGTGAGGCAGTCCTAGAAGAAGGGTAAGCGTTCCTTTTGCTGCAGCCATGATCCTTCAACGTCATGACGACTGCTACCCTGCACAATGAACATCGTCTGCAACCTCTTGAGCCTTCTCTGGCCTTCTCTGGTCCATTTAGGTAGAGTAATCATGGGACCGTTCAGGCAGTCGATCAGATATCTACGCCGATGCGATCGCGAAAATAACAAGATGGACAGGAAAATCTCCTTGGCGTTGACAGAGCCGATCGGATATGGGGCTCTGGACCTTGCGAGTTCATGTCACCTCCACAGTCGGATAGAGAAGGTTGCAGCCCTTATGCGGTTGCGTGCTATTGATTGCTGCCAGGACGAGAGTATGTAATATTACTGGCTGCCCCACGATCCAGGGCTCTGGATCCGGGCTGGGAACATGAGAGCGATGCCAAGTTTGAATGCTACCCTGCTCACGTGTGTACCTGACAATGACCGAGTGCCCCCCCTGGATGGACGACCAAAACGGCTGCGAGCGTTACAAAGCCCGTCAGCCCTTCCCACAGACGTACAGACGTACAGACTGTACTCGGTACATCATCGAAGTACCGGTGACAACGGTGACAACGGTGACAACGGTAGGCAGCTTTGCTTATTAGTACACAGGCGGTGAAAGAAGAGGGGGACGAGGATGACTGTGACTCTCTGTTGGTCGTCCGGTCGTCCGCCCTATACTCAGCACTGAGTAAATGTACGAAGTACCTCCCGGACCTCGACCCCAACATCTTCCCATGCCAAGAAAGCGGAGTACGGATGCTAAAGTGCAAACTGCAGCCCGCCGTCTGCGTCAGATGCAACATTAAACTAACTTCTAAGAGGTGAATAAGATTATGACGGATTCCCCAGATTGTTGTCCCCGGACATAAGCTGACCCCCCGGCATAAATAGATCCGTCCGCCAGCCTGACTCTCTTGCCACTCTCTTGTCTTCTTTGTTCTCTCGTGTTGCGTGAGCATTCCGCCTCCCCTCTTGTTGGCTGAAATTCCTCTCGTAAGCAACAAGACCAGAATCAGCCATAACTTCATGAGCGAGATCCGCCGGGAGTCCGTCAATGTGCTGAGTGACTAACGGGTCGCCGTTATTACAGAACCAGAATGCGCCTGAACGCTTGCCTGGCCGCATTGGGCGCCCTTTCGCTCCCAGTTGCTTCGGCTGATTATACCTCGAGCGGCCCAGACGAGAATGGTTTATACTGGATCTATAGCGAAGGCCTTTCCGCGGCCTTCATCACATACGGTGCCTCAATTTCTAGGCTACTCATCAACGATCAATACGGTATTCAGAGAGACATAGTAGGCGGCTTCGACAACGCCAGCTACTACGCGATTGATCAACAACACCCCCACTTCGGTGGCGTGCCAGGTCGTTACGCGAATCGTATCAAGAACAGCACCTTCGAGATTGATGGCATCACGTATCACGTCGACCCAAATGAGAACCCCACCGCTGCGGCGCCTAACGGCGCTGACACCCTCCACGGCGGTCACGACGGCTGGGACTACAGAAACTTCACTGTCGTGTCTCACGCCAACGACAGCATCACCTTTTCCATTGTTGATCCCGACGGCAAGGAGGGCTTTCCTGGTGAGGTCGTATCGTACATCACCTACACTTTGACGGATTACACATGGGATTTCAAGATGGTAGCCCTCGCCACCACGAAGAAGACTCCCATCATGCTCAGCAGCCACACTTACTGGAACCTGGATGGGTTTGCCAACAACGAGACCAACACCGCTCTCAACCATACCCTGTACCTGCCATATAGCGGTCAACGTGTCGGCGTCGACAATATTCTGATTCCGACGGGCGACATTCTCGCAAACAAAAAGGGGTCAGTCAATGACTTCTGGAGTGCTCCCAAGCAGCTTGGCGCCTCGTTGAATGACCCCGAAGCCAACGGCAACTGCGGTTTCAACTGCACGGGCTATGGTAAGTGACGCGTCCTACAACTCGCATCTAGCTCGGTTTATTGACGCATATATTCTGCAGACACTTGCTGGCTCATCAACCGCGAGGAACCCTACAACTGGCACGATGAAGGCAACTTCGTCGCACGCCTTCAGTCCGCATGGTCCGGTATACAAGTTGAAGTCTACACCAACCAGGACGCATACCAGGTATATTCATGCAACGGCCAGAACGGCACGTTGACTCTCAAGGAGACGCAAGGTCTCCACGACAACCCGGACTTCCCTCGCACCATCCCGAAATACGGCTGTCTCGTGATGGAGGTAGAAGACTGGATCGACGCCATCAACAATCCCGAATGGGGGCGTGAAAAGAAGCAGATCTACGGACCCGGCGATGACCCGTTTGTTCTCCAAGCTAGCTACGTCTTTTCCATCAACACCACTGCGGCGCCTTAGGGTGGCGCTTGTGATGGTGACGATGGTGCTCCAAGCACACCCACGAACTGTACCGGAGGCACTCCGGCTACCAGTACGGTTCCCGTGGTGTCGACGAGCACTGCAGTAACGGGCGGGGCTCATACGAGTTGCTCGATCAACTACGTCCTTACGGCTTTCATGATTATGATACCACTATTCGCGCTTTGACTGTAATTATTAGTATAATTGATGAGATTAATACAGCCGCATTATGGTATTATGCCAGTCAGCATGAGTGATTGTGTCGGTCTCCTTTTCATTGCTATTGTCTTGGTCATTTCAGACAATAAGCATTGTTATAACCGCTGGCTTTCAAGCAGAACAAACCCCTTCTGTCCTCCCAGTTTCATTTCTCACAATGCTTCATTGTGCATAAAGATAACACTCGCTTTGAAGATATGAATAACCAGGTACGGTATAACAATCCTTTGTACATCATCTCATCGACTAACTTGTCGCCGGCCGTCTATATATTGAGGAACATGCCTGCTGTCATCGCTGAACTGGAATATCATCACAACCCACAAAGCAAGCAGATAACAAGTCATCAGGACAAAAGCATCAAAATCAGCAGTCAATACCATAATTCCTCAAATCAGTTGAAATAATCCACCGACAGTATGTCTTGCCACAGCCAAACCCCGAAGCAGCCGGTGTCTGCTACCACGAGTGCTGCTAATGGCGCTGATAACTTAGATGTATCAACCAACGACTTGTTAGGCGAGCTCGAGGACCTGACGGCCCCATACGTGAACCTTGCCCGAAAGGTCCAGCAACTCTCTTACGAACGGATTCTCGTCATCGAGAAGGACACAGAATTGGCCACTATAGACGCGCAATTGCATGAGATGAAGCGAGAGGCCGTGGAGCTTGGGCGGCGCCGAGAGCGCATCATCTCGAGACTCCCGCCTCAGTTACTCGATCGACCCCGTGATGCCCTCGACAAGGCCGTGACTGAGCTTGAGAGGGAGTTCTTACAAAGTGAGGAGGTTCTGCTCCTCAGTTTCCTCGGCCCTATCCTAAAGATGGCAAACAATGTAGACGCCCAGATCGCACGTGCACAGGCTGATCTCTCGAGCATCCAGGGCTTGACAACAAAGACCGGGCTCGGGCTCTCGCTTGAGATCTTCCGAGCGGCCCTCCATGACTTTCGGAATGCCTTCAGGCACTACGGCAACGAGAGATCCAAAGCCATCGGCCGGGAGATCGTTCATCTGGATGCCATGCTTTCAGGAGAGCAGCCGTCCCTGGATTTGGCCGGCCGCAGCGAAAACGACGACGAAAACGCCGACGGCGATGATCTGACGGCAACACCGAGCACAATGATGTCGTCTCTCAATCTCGGCGCTACTTTGAGCTCTATCGGCGAAGACCTATTAGGTGAGTTTAGTCCGAGCGCCCTTAACGAGAACAAAAATGACTGCGACAGCATGTTCGTTTTCGACCGCACCAACCCGCCTGGCTTATCGGATATTGCGAAATGGTTAGGCCTCGACGACAGTGTGACGGCCGCAGTGCTCCTAAACTCGAAGCCGATCCAGAATGCGTACACCGCATATCGCAGCCCGCCCGGGCAGTCCAGTGCTGGGAATCCAGAAGGTTTGAAGCTCAACATGCCCTTGTTCACCTACTCGAAGGAGACCCTATGCGAATGGAGAGATAAGTTGGGCCACAAACAGCACGACGGCCTTGATTTTTCTGCGGCGCTCTTTGCCCGTCAAGTAGTCTGGTTCCTCGAAAACGTGTGCGATGAGGTTAACTGGGAGCCGGTTTCTAGTCGTATCCGCGGTCTGGACGATTTCGAGACTGCCCGTTCCCGTTGGGCCATTGCTCTCCAGATTCTCTGGTTTCTGGAGAAGGCGTTTTCCTCGTGAGTGAATAGTCAGTTAGACGTTTTACCGTCATCTCATCGAATATTTCTAGCAATGGAAATACATGTTCGACGTCAATGATACGAACGCCGATATAGGACTATCAATGCGAATCGTATACATAGGTAGATATAAATAACTAGAATATATTCATTTTTGAAAAGTATCTGATGGCGAAATTGTAATACTCCTAAGTCCCGATACACCTTGATCGCTCGTGAGTCGTGAATACATGCAACGCAATAAGAGACATAACTGTAGAACCACGCTGTTAATCCAGCCGTCCTTTCTCGCTATCTTGACGACCTTGCGAACATCCAGTACTGATAGTTTCTGATTTTCGGGGTCGGCAAGGCATCTTCCCTGAACGATATCGTCCACGTAGATGAGGGCGCTCTGCTCACAGAGAGGGATGGTACAGCCCACATAGCTCTGCCTATTTTCAGTGATATTATAGGCGACGGGCGTCGATGTAAATGAAGCCTAGCCTAGGTTTTCCCCCGGGCTCGATCCTTTTCGCAATCTTGAGTAGCACATCTAGCCCAGCGCTGAGCCGGATGGAGACATGGTCGGCGACGCTCTTGTAATAATACCCATCGGACTCGATCGACGCCGCCAACAGCTCCGGGTTCATGACTGTCAACCGGATGGGCGTGTACATAAGTGGCGTTGCTATGTCGGGCAGTCCTTTATCCGCCGAGTTCTATAACATGTCTAAAAGACATGCAACTGTGGCTGCCGTGGCCATTCCTGGACATTCATAGCAACCCCGTGGCGCCTGTAGTAGTTCCAATATGACAGTGGCGGCTTTGTTGCCGCAATGGCGAACATAACAACGTCATAATATAGTCTGGTTTACAGACCTATCCGCTCGTCTTCCCGTTACGACGTCGCGAATATCCATTTGGTTCCATTCTTTCATTCGCTTCCGTAGGATGGGTAGATGCCTCACATTTAGTAGGACTCATGTTTTTGCGATTGGAGGCGAGGGTGCAGGAAGAAATATCATCTAGAGCGCTACCCGAAAACTCCAACTTAACGATCTACAATCAGTTTATATGCATCGCAATATTCGCAACATGCTGCTGGCCCAGAATAGCAATATTACCGACGGCGGCATAACTTCACATGCTCAGTACCAAAACCAAATGACCCGTTGGGACACATGAACTACGCCACATACGTATTTTACCGCTGCGTTCAGGGTGGAAACGGGAATCGTTACTTATCTCTGCGATACGTCCCAGACTAAAATTTGGTCGTTCATACTTCAATAGTATCATTCAGAAGTGTGTTCGCGTTAATTATAGTACTCAGTCCACCTCGCCGTGGGTCATTGAGAGGGTTGCAGAGAATCCTAACCTGTAATTAGACATGTGCACCATGCCAGGAGGCCGCATACCGTTCTTGATGAACCAAAAAGACGTGCTGCCAATATCACTAGGCAGTTTTTCTGTGCTGTCTTTTGCTATGTCCCTAAGATTTGAACTGCATTATCCCACATGGAAAACGAGCTCGCGTTAGTCCTTTTGTTGACATCTTTCCCACGCCCCGAGGGGTGCTCAAGAAGATACTTTGATGTCTTTGGTTCTCCCGAGACCTTCTCTTGCATAATAGTCCATAGGGTAGACGCCGCTCTCCGACCAGTCCTGCTTCTCATTCAACGCCACGAGTGCTTCATAGGGTGTCAACAATGGTCTGGGGAACGCGTAGCCCCAATCTATGCTTAGTCTCGGACAGGCCACCTGTACCCAGCACTCCACATCGCTCATCATGGCAAGCTTACCAGGGAATATCTCGCTGAGGAGCAAGTTAACCCAGGGAGTGCCCATTGACCTCAATTTATTTTCAATCAGCGTCATTGTATGCGGATTGCCTTGACGACCAAGCGATCCGAGAATCAACCCCCACTTCTTGGCGCTTTTTGCTGTCTGGATAGCGTCTTTTCGCAAACTTTGCATTTCCTCATGACCATATGTCTCACGAGTAAGCTTTCGAGAGTATGGATCGTATCTGTAAGCTGGTATTGCTGGGTTGTGGATCATGATGCTTTCAAGATGGAAACGACCATCTCCCAGATATAAGATGTGGTCAACATTTTCTGTGTCTGGTAGGCGTGGCGAGGTGCATCCCAATATTTCACCTTTCGATAGCGGCGCAATTTGCGGGATCAAAACCTTGAAGCCAGCCTTTTCGAGGGCTGAGCGGACCCCATGGATAGTGGCGTTGAATTGTATCGTGCCCACTATCGCAACTGTCTTGGGCGCGGCAAAGTTGCGTTCCATAGTGGCCAAAAGATGGGATGTATCAATGCTGATGTCAACGAAAACATACAACACCTTGATCTTAGTGACATCGACCGGTATCAGACAGCTGTGTGCGTAGTGAACCAAAAGATCGCATCCTAGTGCACGTGCTGTATAATCGTCGATGCAGCAAGCCCCGTAGGTGACATCGCCCATGATGAGGGTTTCAATACCAGGACAAAACTGAGTGAGGATGTCGGATATTGTGGTGGCGAATAAGAGAAGACCTTCGGGCATCTGTAGAGCGACTTTCTTCGCGCCAGATGAACGTATTCTATGAATCGTCTTCGGAATCTCGAACGAATAATTCGCTGGCAGGAGCGCAATCGCTTCCTTCAAGTCCTGGTCATCCAGGATTTCAGGCGGTACCTGGTTCAACAACCTGAGGGGCCGCCTTGATTGTGAAGCTGAGGCTATTCAGTTCCCTTAAGCCCTGAGTAAACAAGTAAAAGGGGGACAAGTCAAAAATACCTTGAATCGTGCCATTATTTGCATCATCTGCTTGTTCAGCTCCTGTATTTTTCGCCGCCGTCACTCGTCGTCCAACAAACCTTTTTCTGGGTTGCTTGGCCAAGGGTTTAGGCGGGGGCGGCGCATGCATCTCCTCGATATCAGCGGCAATGCCCAGATCGGCCTGGGCGCGGTCCTCCTCCATAGTTTCAACAAAATGATTTACGGACCGGCGATGACTTTCATCGATCTATAAGTGAGTTTGAAGTTGAAAACATTTGAGGTAAACACCTTGTGTGATTATGGTGGGTTCAACTTCAACTGTACCCGTGGACGTCTAAGCAATTGCATCAGTAGGTACATACTTAATCTCTGTTAATTGCATACGTACAAAGATGTACCTAAATAACCCGTCCGGGCTCTTCCTTACGGACCCGAAAGCGCAATAGCCCCGACAGGCACATATTGGCCTACCCGATGGCTCGGCCACTCTTGTAGGCGGTCTACGGCCATCCGATGTCAAGAGCTGAGGGATACCTACTATAACTGAGCGACACAGTATCTAGGTCGAGCGAAAAGACGGACACTCTGCTAGTTATCTACGCAGATTACGAGCGTGGTATGTAACCCTGTATACCGGGTGACGGGATATCAGTATTGGTACCCGATAATACCATCTCGATTTGGTTACCGGAGTGCATTCATGAACAGGTGGCGGCGGTGGTGATGGCGGTGTTATGTCAAAGAGTCTTTCTTTGAGTTTCACAAACGCCTTGTCTATAACAAAAAGGAGCCGTCCAGGTACAATTAACACTAGAAACAATGCTTGGATTGTTCATCAGCTGCATTGTCTTCTGTCACGACCCATGAGTATTTAAGAGTGAGTCTCGACGAGGTTATCTGTTCCCATCTCTCGGCAAGATCAACGAGAACCTCTACATACGTTCAAAAGTAAGCATCAATCCTCTACCTACACGATGTGTACCGGCTACAACTATACCTACCGCTCATGCAAATATGGACATTCATTGTTCGTGCCCACAAGTGTATGCCCAGCAGCACGTATTGGCCTATGTCAAGAGCGCATCACTGATAAGCCGTGTAGATTGAACCCGTGGCCGACTACCGGCGGATCATGCCATGTGTGTTTCCCCGAACAGATCAAGGCTGTGCAGGAAGCAAAGGAACAAGCTAAGAAACAAATGGAACAGAGACAGTAGGGGACTGAACCAGCTGAGAATATTCATGCTGCTGTCGGCAAACCCTCCTTAGAGTCGTTTCCTTCCGCTTCGGAATTCGAAATGACAGGAACCCTTTACATAGGTAAGCTCAGGTAAGTGGAGAGATTACTTCACCGTCGACGCAGCTTAGACAAATGCCAACCTGATCACCAACTAACGTTTTGATTTCATGCCATCTTTGTATCCATGCTGACCCCTTTATTGAAATGCGGCGGTGTTATCGACCGAGCGTCCCTGAATGGTCATATAATGTGAGTGAGGCAAATAAACCTGGTGTTCAGTATTTGTGCTTATGCGTAATATACCTAGAGCATGCAGTTTATGGGTCAATATAATTATTTGATTTTCGCCAATTCCTTGATGCCCTAGCCTCACGCGACGCAGACACCGACACCGTGATAATTCATTTGTCGCCGTACCTTACAGTAAGCACGCCATTATTTCGGATTCCTGACCATCATAAAGGGGGAGAAAACAGATGATGCAAGCGTTGAGCTGCCGATAGGTGTGCCTTGAAACGACCGAGATCGAATATCCACTCTACCATACTACCTACAGAGTTTCAAAGGCTCATGTATGTTCAGATAGACGATAGAGCAGGGATCGTCGGTAATAAAGGACACGGAAGTCCCATTGACGATAAAAAGGCCGAGTAAGGCGCGGAGAACAACCTTTAAAGAACGAGTATCAAAGAGGTCTCCTGAGCCTTTTTAATAGCTAAAGAACTAATTAGTGATCATGTTAGTATTCTACCGAGATGTCGCACGTGAAGATGACTTATCCCTTAAAAGGGGGCTGCTCTGGTCCGACAACGCAGAGCAGCCTAAGGTTGGTCCTAAACAGGAACGACCTCAAGATTTATAGGTTCAAAAAATTTTGTTCTTGAGCGCACTTGATCAGTGTCGCTGAACCTACATTGGTCCAAACCGGACAAGCACGAAGCTTTGACGCCAACTCGAGATGGGTCCCGGTAAATGAACTATGCAGGGAGCAACACTTTACAAATTGCTCATGTTCATACTCCAAGCCATTGCCAACTTAAACTGAACGCGTACCGTCATCGGGGGTTTGGTATGAAATCGGGAAGTTCCAATGCGGACCATGTCGTAGATCCTCGCTCAGGAGAAACTCTTTCAGTTGAACGCACTGCCAACAGAGACTAGTTTTTGGTTCGCTTCCGTCGGGCTTGCGCGAGCGGCTTGGAAGGCATTTGCATACGGCCAAAAACATCTATAAAATCCGTATTATCGTCTCGACCGGAAGCTCGATGGGAACAGGTGAGGAACGTCAATTTCTCCAAGGAAATTGATGATAATTGGCGTTCCCCGTCATTGTGAGGCAAGCACACAAGAGGAGATTAATGCGCCTGGTCGGATCTCCTAGAGGACGCATCGGTGGCTGTTGCCAAAATGCAGCGAGGGAGCTGCCAAGCTGACTGTCGGGTTGGATGGGTTGGTGACAGCTTAAAATAGTGCCGGGGTTTATGCCGACAGCTGCCATAGCTAGATGCGATCGGAGAGCTCTGGGTACCGAGGAGTTGTAACGAGGCTTGGGGATATCATGTCAAAGGCCAGGAATTTCCGTTAAAACCGTGGTAATCCTCGCTCACCAGATCCAAAACCCCAACCAAGGGATATGACTTCCGGTAATTCCAGCGACAGATCGACGGCGTTGAGTGATGAAATGCCTGCTATGCTTTTTGACTGTGTGTGGCCAACATCACACCCTTCCCATGTGCTCTCGGGCGCGCAGCGTGCATCAGAAAGTGCCATCATTGTCTAGTTAGCGGCAGCAAGCTGATCCCAACCCATCTCCCAACAAGACGAGCACGGTGAGCATCGCCAGCACGATCCATGTTGACCAGAGTACGAGTTCCAGCGGCGTAGTGCTGACGAGCGGCCCCAGGCCAGGGGCTCTTCCCAAAAACGACTCATAGCACAGGCCCTCGCGCGCAGAGGCGACTGGAGTGTCCAACACCACCCTTCCACCGCCAGAAGACAGCTCAGCCGCTCCGCTTCTCAGCGGGACGGGGTTCGCAAGTACAGCCAGCAGTATACAAGGCGGATCCAGACGACTATAAACGCAAGACTGAAACCAAAAAGGCTCTTTAGGGTTAAGTTCCGAGACGCCGTTCCCTTGGCTGGCCTGCGGTCAGAACCAGCTGGCCCATCTTGCACGACGATCCACACGCGGCATACATGTTAGGTCGCATTGACCCGGAGCAGCGACGTGTCGTGCAGATCAGAGAAGACCGGCCAAGGGGTCCAAAGACATTCCTTTCGGAAAACGGGAATCGGAGGACTGTGGAGGAGGCGCGGTGCGAAATATGTAGATGCCAGCCCAACCTTGAGAGGATGAGCGAAAGAAGTTCAGCTTGAGCAGGTCCTAGGAACGGAATTCGCAAATAAACTTGTATCTCGATATAGGATCAATGGCAAAGTCCCTCAGGTAGCGCGACTCGGTAGTTGGCTTTGGTGGCGTTGGGTAGTATGTAAAGGAATAAGCGAGCAGAGAATCCCAGAGAGAAGGGACGGGAAGTAAATGAATGGCCTGGAAGAAGCGCGTAAACATGGCGCGTCGCGTCGCGTCGCGTTTGTTCGGTTGCTAGGTACGACTAGATACATACGTCGATAGTTACCCTGTTAATTAAATATGTAATGCCTCCCTGGCTACCTAGAATTTGTATTTAAGACATGCCTCGGTAGGTAATGCAAGTTTAGTTGGACGTTTATTGATCCACTGCCTCTTTGCGGTATTGAATGGTTACAAGAATCATGGGATTTTCATCGTCCCGCGCATTGCTTCAGCTACGAAGTGGGGTCATGTACAGACTGTACACCTGGGCAGTCTGTCAATAGGTACCTAGGTACCATGTAATCTTTATATGTCGGCCAGCCCGCATTTGTCGGCCATTCGGGACCATGGCAGCAGCCCACCTGCTGACCCTCATCCATGAGTGGCCAAGCACTGTGGTCGGTTGAGAAGAATGATCGGCCGAGTATGTGGTCGGCCGAGTAGTCTAGTCGGCCGAGCAGTGTGGTCGGCCGAGCAGTAAGCTGACGTCAAGTTTTGTGGCATTATCCCATTATTCTCTGGGGACTTGTGGATTATAATTTCTATTATTATCGTATAAAAAATAGAGAGCTGCAAAGACTGCTAAAGCCCACTGTAAATTCGCTGCATCGGTTGTTAGCGGCTCTTCACTTTATATTCGGTAATCTGTACAACAGGAGGTAGCCCATCAGCCATATGTGCATAATACTCGATACGGGGCATATTATGCATCTAACTATATTAGCCCAATCGCGGGGCACCGCTCCGATACGGAGGGGCTTGGTCAAGCCCCAAACAAAAACCAACTTGTTCCTCTCACCCGGCAGTCTTGGTTCGCTGTACTTCTGCCTGAGGCAATTCCTCACTTGATATATACAAATCTGGTCGTCTAGTCTCGATTTCCAGACGGAATCAATTGATTGATCCATTTCGACCCTCTCTTCTCATCTTGCCCTTCCGAACTCCACCCTACAACTTCCAATACCAGCAAGATGTCGACCTTCGGGAAAGCTTTTCGGGTAACCACGTACGTTTCTTGTATTTCTGCTCTCTGCTTTTGATTCAATTCTTGTTTCCTTCCAGATTGATGTCGCCTTTCCCCGGGACATATAATTCGGTCAATCTAAAGGTTCTAACCAGTAATGTATCAGCTATGGTGAATCCCACTGCCGCTCTGTTGGCTGTATTGTTGATGGCTGCCCACCCGGTATGCAGCTCACGGAAGACGATATCCAACCTCAGATGACGCGCCGAAGGCCCGGCCAGAGTTCCATAACCACACCGCGAAATGAGAAAGACCGCGTGGTGATCCAGTCCGGCACCGAATTCGGAGTTACTCTAGGGACGCCCATTGGCCTGATCGTCCTGAACGAGGATCAAAGACCCAAAGACTACGGAAACAAGACTATGGATCTGTATCCTCGGCCGAGCCATGCCGATTGGACCTATCTTGAGAAGTATGGCGTCAAGGCTAGCAGCGGTGGTGGCCGCAGCTCGGCGCGGGAAACGATCGGGCGAGTGGCCGGTGGCGCTATAGCTGAGAAGTACCTGAAGCTGGCCTATGGCGTTGAAATCACTGCATTTGTCACGTCAGTTGGTGCTATACACATGTTCCCACCCACAAAAGACTTTCCAACTCCCAGCCAAAACCCAGCCTTCATGGACCTTCTCACGACTATCGACCGAGCCACCGTCGACAAATTCCTGCCCGTCCGTTGCCCAGACGAGCGGGTCTCCAAAGAGATGGAAGAGTATATCGCCAAATTCCGAGATGCCCACGACAGCATCGGAGGCACAGTCACCTGCGTGATTAAGAATGTGCCCACCGGTCTGGGGGAGCCCTGCTTCGATAAACTAGAAGCGGAACTTGCTCATGCCATGCTTAGCATACCCGCCACCAAAGGTTTTGAGATCGGCTCCGGGTTCGGTGGCTGCGAGGTGCCTGGTTCTATTCATAACGACCCTTTCATCCGGGCCCCAGATGCGTCCGCAACGGCCGATTACGGGGCGGCCAGGAATGGCGTACCCAGACCGAAACTGACGACCGCAACGAATAACTCCGGAGGTATACAAGGTGGCATTTCTAATGGTGCTCCAATCTACTTCCGAGTAGCCTTCAAGCCCCCAGCGACCATCAGCCAAGAACAAACTACCGCTACGTACGATGGCGAATCAGAGGGTGTATTGGCAGCCAAGGGACGCCATGATCCCTGCGTGGTGCCGAGGGCGATCCCCATCGTCGAGGCCATGGCCGCGTTGGTGATAATGGATAATCTCATGCAGCAGATGGCTAGGCAAGAGGCTCGCAGACATTTGCCGCCTTTATAAAAGAACCGTGACGCCGTGGAGCGGTGGTTTTTTTTTTTTATTTCGATAAACCGCCATTGTATCAAGAGGTCGTGATGTGAGCGGGAGGCGGAACCCCCCTGACTAGCTAATTTGCGGATTTTATGCGTAAAGTCTATAAACGGGAGCGTAAATATTGGGATTCGAGTTTGGGTATAAAGGATAGACATAGAAAATTAGTATGACGAGATGCGACGGACTTTATGATATCGTGGAGGCAACTTGCAACACGCTTCCGTTGAAAATCCGTACGATAAGCGGAGAGCCACGAGCATTATTAGCAAAGCATATCTTTCGTGGACAGCCATTGTCTTCATCTAGCAATTCGTCCCTTGTCTCAGATCATTATTACTACCGTACTCTTGTTTGTACCTAACAGACATATATAGCGGTTTGGCCGCCCCCCGATTTAGACCCGGGTGGCTCCTGTTCACGCATACCCGCGAACTCAAATACGACGATAATACGACAGGCGACGACGGACGCCACGTATCGGACAATCACGATGAGCGCGTCACTGGGTCCAATAAATAGGAGACTGGAAAATACCAACGACCCAAACACCATATGAATAATTGTCCCCGCGGAGAGAAACCACAGCCATGCGACCGTAACTAAGCTTCTCTCTTCATGATCTTCCATTTCAAACTTCGTCTTGTCGTCCTCACATACAGCAGACTGCCACTCGAACTTAGTTATGTCACGCCACCCAGACTTAAGGACGTCAAGGAGTCCTTCGCTTTTGCCGCGCCTGCGTACACGGAGTCGTAAGGCGAGTATACCACCGAAGTGGATGGCGATACGGAGAGCCGACCAAGCCAGAATTGCAAACACCGTATTGGGCCACCAGGAACACACTTCATGCCAAATTAGTAGAGGAGACAAGAAAAATTTCACTCGATTAGACGGTGGATTCATAATCACCTGTCCGAATACCCAGCTCCCAACTCAATGTTGCGATATTAGTTGCAGCTGCCAGGGCGATAACATATTGCATCGCTACCAATACCCCTTTTGCGATGTGGCTGTTCTCCCTCGGCCGGTACGGACGGCATTGTGCCTCGGTATATCGCAGTAGCTCTTTCGGCAGGTCGAAGACAAACGCTCTCGCTGAGAACACGCTCGGGCTACCGATGGAAAGAAGAAGTGATAGCAAGGGCCTGCGGCCTACGTAGCTCAAGGTGGCTAGTTCATCCGCGCTGGCACCCAGAGAAGCCAGTATAGGCGGCGTCAGACCGAGAACGACCTGTGCCGACGCGGATGCTGCTTTGATGTATTCGGAGACATTTTCGAGGAGGCATTCGATCACTGGTTCTACCAGTACAGTTGCGGGTCCGCCGCCGTCCAACGCGTCTATCTCGAAGTCTTGTGGTCGGCCGGTACGGTAGTTGTCGAATTGCCGTGTGCAGTTGTGTTGAAGGATGTACTCATACTCGCGAGCGTGCTGAGGATAGAAATGCTGGAACTGGGACGTGATGGATGCTGTTGCAGAGGCAAAGAAAAAGAAGCTCGTAAACAACAGAGCCGTATTAAGGCGCGGCCGCCAGAGCGTCCCGGCAGCCATTTGAAAGGATTTTCGTCACCTTATGCCTCAAGAGCGTTACTGGGGCTGAAGATCACACACCGACGCCTGTTTTGAGACCCTGCTGGACTTATATACCCAGCCCAATTGTTACCTTACAACCCACCTGGCCGGTATGCGACCTATTTCTTCCTTTAAGGTATCACTGCCCATACCACGCCATCTAGCCAGAAGTGACTCTGTGCATCTCGCCTTAATCCTATTTTGTGCTCTGACTCTTCACGCTAACACTATATATCGTTAGCCATGGCGCCCTGCGGCTGACGGGTCTGTTCGACTGGAAGGGGTCATGAGAACAGCGTATTTTGTGCGAAGTACTTCGTAGATAGGGATCAGTAGGTATCAGCATGGGAGGCATAATCTCTGTTTTGAATATGTCGTAGATAAGAGAGGATTGGGAAGATGTCTCATACCACTTCCACCTCTTGATGCTTGAAAGATTTCCCGTGTGGTGAGTCCCAGGTAGGTTCCCTAGCCGCCGCTTTCACAGCCTAACCTCCCTTGTCACCCTGATGCATGATAGACCCGGCTGCTGCTTTCCGTCTTACGTATTCCATTGGCTTATTTGCGATGCTTGCACCATGACAGTAAAATTAGGTAATTCTACCACGTAGTATGTATTGATACCACCGAAAGCAGTGAGAACGCGGTAGATAAGGATTCCGGTAAGGGTGAGAAGGCCAAGCGAGGGAGGCAGGAACACATATGAGGAAGATACGATAACTAGATAGTCTATATCACGGTGGCGGTATGCCTACATACAGCTCGTACTTCGTAGGGTCTTGCGCAAATGTGGCCACGGACGTACCTATTACATGTCTTGGCCCTTCTTACGGCGCTAAAGTTGTTTACACCCTATCGCAGCGTCTTTTTAAAGTCGAGTGGGCTAACAGCGAAAGATCGCCAGCAACCAGTGGAACGTGTTAAGCGCTTTGTAAATATAGATACATACGCTTGGCGGGCTTCCGTGGACGCGCCATTATCCCTAGAGAACGTCGTCGGATCCGTCTATATAGTTCCTACCCAACACCGTGAATAGTGCCCACCGAGAGGTAATAGGCACGGTCAGCAGACTTCCTGTGAACGTGCTAATGACGATGATGAGCGGTCCGGTTCCCAGTATTACATTGGTAGGTATGTGTAGGTACCTGGTACTTATGTACTTTCCAGATTGCACATTGACGTTTGGTTCACGCTGGTTATTGCATCAAGCAGTAACGCCTTCTTCTTTTTCGATGGTCTCTTGGCTCGGTGACCACTTTTCCTGAAGGCTCTTGTCCAGCGTCAGCCCATAGACATCCTTCGGCCAAAATTCACCCCAGGAGGTCAGGAAAATCTGCTCCGAGTCATCAGGCAAATCGTTTCTAGTGAAAGCCCGGAGAACGCTTCGTGCACCTGTACCTTGGTAAGACTTTCTGATCGAATATAAGGAGAGTTCGAGTCATAAAAAACACACCTTCTGGGACACTTTTCGCATCGGGGTCGTTTAACGGCATTTTCATGGAGCTGCCCCTACTGAGGCCCGTATTGGGGATGAGCCCCGGCGAAACGGCCACGACCACACAACTGTGCGGGAGTTGGCGGCGCCACCAATGTGTGCCGAGAAGTTGAATAAATTTAGTAGCAGCGTAGACGCTTTCACCTGTATCTTTGGAGGCCAGCATCTCATTTTCCAGTGTGCCTATAATGGACATGATTAATTCCGCTAATGATCATGAGCACAATGCATCAGGGTCGCTTACTTGGATCTTTCACTACACGAACGGCGCCAGACGATACGACGACGACGCGAGTATTGGACTGCTCTAGCTTGGGTCGCAGTAAATGGAGAAGATAGTGTTGCGCTAAGATGGAGATTAATACTTATGGCTTTTTACTTTAGATCGTTAATACACACAGAGATGGTTGACAAGATACGGCTCAATCCACCTCGAGCCGTGCGGGCCTGTCTCGGCCACTTTCTTGGACATGGCAGTTGCAGCATTGAGCATCAGGTAGTCAATTGGAGTTAGGGCCAGCTTCTCAAGAGTCACCTGCGCGAATGTCTTGACTGCTCGCATGTTATTCAGCTCCAGGGGAAGGATAGTGACAGTGTGTCTGCCGGAGTCGTATTTGAGGCCATTGTAGGCATCTGTTGTTGCCTTAAGGTCGCGGGCGCCAACGATAAAGTTGTACGGCTGCGATTGGAAAAGTAATTGCTTGACCGCTTCAAACCCCTATATTCCCATGTTAATGATTGCAGACGAAGATGAACAAGGCTGTTGCTGTCACTTACGATGCCGGAGGTTGCGCCGGTAGTAACAACAGTCTTGGCTATAGTCGACATCGTGTCTCGAGCGTTTTGGTCTCTCTTTCTAGTTGTGGCTTTTTATTCCGCTTGTTTCGGTTCTTCCCGTGGAATTCAAGTGAGATCCGGTCTCTTTTTATACACCAAGCTCGCTTGAAGTTCACCCACTGTTTTGTAAGCAGTCATACGCACGGTCGGTAATAGAGGGCGTTAAATCCCATCTACCTTATAGCCGTCTTATTGATTTGTCAGAACCTATACCTGGCCTTCAACACTGACTGGGGAGAGAGTAGGTAAATGTGAGATATAGGCACCTTGTCGGCCCTTAGTTAAGATCGGATGTATTAATAGGTAAGGGTTAAGAATCCATACACAGTACGTATGGAACAGGGCGTACGGGCCTGTTAGGTACTACGTAGCATATTGTGTACGTGATCTTCTCCTGGCTAGATACGTCTAAATACATGCGTGGATCACCGAATCCTGTATAAAAACTGTGCCAATACTAAGTGCTAGCTTCAGCGCCTTGTATGTTGTAGTTACGTTAGCTAACTGCCGTTGTATGCAGTTGGTATTTTACGCAGCCGGGAATGGGCGGGAGTTTGCTTAAGCCTACGGAGGGTAGACATCCTCGTTTCTGATCTAACTTGAGTATACCGATAGTTAAAGAGCCTACCATTCTAATGCTCGAGAAATGAAGTACATACCTACTCGTACCTTTCCGGTTACAATGGGTACAAGTTATCACTCGTAAAAACATGAATGAATCCCATCGACATAGCCCATATTCTGTACACTCAAGCCCAATAAACGACGTCATGATTAGTGACAATATAAATGTACGGCAACACTAATCCGAAATAGATAACAATGTCAGGCGATTGGCTGGCAGTCAATTCTCTGCCCCACACTACCTACCCCGCGTGCGTCCCCACAGAATACGGTGACTGCCCTGACAATGTGTATAAATTCCAAAAGAATAACGAAAAAAAAACCCGACTCGACGAAAAAGATGACAGTACAGCGCATGAAGGCTCCGTGGGTAGGGCATATGGTGTCTTCCCGGACCAAGAGATTCTAGTCATGTAACTACCTGTAGGTACCTTAACTACCACATTGCACCGACGTCACGCCAAACCTATATGTGAATAAGCGTGTCTTTTGTGTTGCATTATGTAAAGGTATGCAAGTAAAATGGATAGGCACTGTGATTATGCAAATATCCCTTAGATTCTATGCAGGTATCCGTAATTTTTACACCACCTTGTTCGTTACGTAATCTCGGGATGCTGTTGCTTCGACGGTTTTCCACGCCCTAGAGCCCACTACGAGCTAATCCTAATACGGCTAGCGCGATCAAAGCTCCTTCCAATGGGCCGGTTCAACTATTTCGTAACCAATGCCGAAATTTTTGAAGCTCTTCCCCAACCTCCGACCATCTTCTGAGGAAGAAATATCTTGCCCGTCCCAATCGCATTCGGCTTCCTTCTTCCCCCTTTCACTAGTGTCGTTGTAAATCATATCGCACCTCGTCTAATACATACTCCATAATCCACAATGCAGCGTGCCCTCTCATCGCGCGCCAGGGCTTCGGTCCTTTCGTCGGCTGCTACCAAGTACCGCGCAGGTGCTGGTCTGTCACAGCAGCTTCGATTTGCGCACAAGGTTCGTCCCATAGTGTCCTTCAGAATCTACCGGGTTCGTCGAGACCTCATCCTCTGACTTGGGAATTGCAGGAGCTCAAGTTTGGCGTCGAAGGCCGTGCCTCTTTGCTTGCCGGTGTGGAGACTTTGGCAAAGGCAGTTGCTACAACATTAGGTCCTAAAGGCCGGAATGTTCTGATTGAGTCCAGTTATGGCTCGCCGAAAATTACAAAGGGTACGTGAGGTATTTCGTCGTATGGCAGGGAAGCTTGGGATTTGCTGACGAGACGTTTGACAATAGACGGTGTCACCGTTGCCAAGGCCATCAGCTTGCAGGATAAGTTTGAAAACCTGGGTGCCCGTTTACTCCAGGAGGTTGCCTCCAAGACGAACGAGTCTGCGGGTGACGGCACAACCAGTGCTACCGTTCTGGCTAGAGCCATTTTCTCCGAGACTGTCAAGAATGTTGCTGCCGGCTGCAACCCCATGGACCTTCGTCGGGGCACGCAAGCTGCCGTAGATGCTGTTGTCGAATTCCTCCAGAAGAACAAGCGCGATATCACTACGAGTGAGGAGATTGCTCAGGTTGCTACGATCAGTGCAAACGGAGACACACACATCGGCAAGCTAATTGCTAATGCCATGGAGAAGGTTGGCAAGGAAGGTGTTATTACTGTCAAGGAGGGGAAGACCTTGAACGATGAACTAGAGGTTACTGAGGGTATGCGATTTGACCGTGGATTTGTCTCCCCTTACTTCATCACCGATACCAAGGCTCAGAAGGTTGAGTTTGAGAAGCCTCTCATCCTGCTTTCCGAGAAGAAGATCTCGGCTGTCCAGGATATCATCCCCGCACTTGAGGCATCTACTCAACTGCGCCGGCCGCTTGTCATTATTGCCGAGGATATCGACGGCGAAGCCCTAGCTGTGTGCATTCTCAACAAGCTCCGTGGGCAGCTGCAGGTGGCTGCCGTCAAGGCCCCCGGCTTCGGTGACAACCGCAAGTCCATTCTAGGTGACATTGCTGTCCTCACCAACGGCACTGTGTTTACAGATGAGCTTGACATCAAACTAGAGAAGGCCACTCCTGATCTGCTTGGCTCGACTGGATCCATCACAATTACCAAGGAAGACACTATCATCCTCAACGGTGAAGGGGGCAAGGACGCCATCGCTCAGCGATGTGAGCAGATCCGTGGCGTCATGTCTGATCCCACCACTTCAGATTACGAGAAGGAGAAGCTGCAAGAACGTCTTGCTAAACTTTCTGGTGGCGTTGCCGTTATTAAAGTCGGTGGCTCATCAGAGGTCGAGGTTGGCGAGAAGAAGGATCGCTTCGTCGACGCTCTAAACGCTACTCGCGCCGCCGTTGAGGAGGGCATTTTGCCCGGTGGCGGCACTGCCCTTCTTAAGGCTTCGGCTCATGCCCTGAAGGATGTGAAGCCCTCCAACTTCGACCAGCAGCTTGGTGTTAGCATCATCAAGAATGCGATTACCCGACCGGCCCGGACCATTGTTGAAAACGCCGGCCTAGAGGGCTCGGTTGTCGTTGGCAAGCTAATGGATGAATTTGGCGCTGACTTCAACAAGGGCTTTGATAGCTCCAAGGGCGAGTACGTCGACATGATTCACGCAGGTATCCTCGATCCTTTCAAGGTTGTCCGGACCGGACTTGTTGATGCTAGCGGTGTTGCTTCGCTGCTTGGTACTACGGAGGTCGCTATTGTTGAGGCACCGGAAGAGAAGCCTGCCGCACCCATGGGCGGTATGGGCGGCATGGGCGGCATGGGCGGAATGGGTGGCATGATGTAAGAAGTTGCACCGTGTCTAATTCTGCATCTTCTTCATTTGTATCAAAGGCAAACTATCTGGGCTAAAAGGGAAGCATTGAATTTGGTGTTCGGGGATGGAATTTGTCATCTCATGTGGCCATGTAATCTCTTTTACTCTCCCCTCTACACCCACCATGTGTATATTTGTTCGTATTACTGATATCCCGACCGGCGTTGATAAGGGGTGTTGTATACTACTGCCAGCTAACTAGCTGGGGCACCACTTCATACAATGTATGATGGTTCTAAGCTCTGAAAACAATAGAATCAAATCAAACATATTGCTAGTCAGATTCGATACTTGTATGTTACTAACTCCCCCAGCAAATGCCCTCAGGCAGCATTGGTGCAGATACATTTCATCCTGTTCAGTAGGTATACCGGTTACCAGGGGTAAAGGTAGTTGTTGCTGGTTGAGGCCGGACGTCTCGGTGCGTAGGATTGGGACATGTTGTTACGTAGTTGATTGCATCGCCCAACAACATTCTACTTTCATCTGCTGATGGTTTGGTCCACCGTATTGTTTGGGCACCCGACTTAGGCACCTAGATTCAGACACATCCAGGAGAGTGGTACCTCGGAATGACGGAGCAACGTGGTAGGCCAAACAAGAGCATATAATCACGTCACTGCTACGACTGTCTATCGGAGCTGTGACCCTGTTGCCTAGGCAATCTTACAAGTAAGAAACTGCGAACCCTTGCTCGGAATTTGAGATAACAGTTTTCTCCGAGTTCTGATCCATAAGATGCTGTGACATTGAATTATGTACCCACGCTCCGTTTGGCTTTGTACTCTTTACTAACAGTATCTTGTGCGAATGCTGGAGTTGCGACACCGGCAAACACCACCTCCAAGCGAACGTTCAAGAATTCCCATCCGGATACTCCACGGTCCGCCTCGGGCTGAATCTACATACACTGAAACTGGAGCTTAGCAACATCGAGAAGATACAGCCCGAAGGGGGCTGAAGGGTGCCCAGATAGGAATATAGGTACTGAACTGTATTGGAGACGGTCCCCGTTAACTACCTAACTGCCTTTGTGACAGATCCACCTTATTGCATGGCCTTAGGTAGGTACCTACCGCTTTATCTCAGACCTCAGACTTATCTCAGACCTCAGACCAGTTGTGTGGCTTACCTGTGGCTGGTGGTACATCAGGGGCGCAAGGACCCACAATGCTAAGATTTCAACCAATCATAATTCAGGAGAGGGGGGGCCACACAACTGGTCTGAGACCACGATTTGATGAATCAGGACTAAAGTTCTCAGAATTGTATGCTCACGCATGCTCACGCATCCTATAGCATTCTACTGCATTCTGCCGCATGGCAACGCAACCAGGCCACGGAGCCAGGCCACGGAGGCAGGTCACGGAGACAGGTCACGGAGACAGGTCACGGAGGGCAGCGCAACCAGGCCACAGGCAGCGCAACCAGGCCACGAACAGCGCAACCAGGCCACGGGCAGCGCAACCAGGCCACGGACAGCGCAACTAGGCCACGGACAGCGCAACCAGGCCACGGACAGCGCAACCAGGCCAAGGAGCCAGGCCACGGAGGCAGGTCACGGAGGCAAGTCACGGAGGCAGGCCACGGAGGCAAGTCACGGAGGCAGGCCACGGAGGGCAGCGCAACTAGGCCACAAGCAGCGCAATCAGACTACGGAGGCAGGTCACGGAGGGCAGCGCAACCAAGCCACGAGCAGCGCAACTAGGCCACGGGCAGCGCAACTAAGCTACGGAAGCAGGTCACGGAGGGCAGCGCAACTAGGCCACGGGCAGCGCAACTAGGCCACGGAAGCAGGTCACGGAGGGCAGCGCAACTAGGCCACGGAGGCAGGCCACGGACAGCGCAACGAAGCCACGGAGGCAGGCCACGGACAGCGCAACGAAGCCACGGAGGCAGGCCACGGGCAGCGTAACAGCATTCTACAGTAATTGCCAGTACTCGACAGCATATGGTAGCACCCGACAGCATTCTACAGTTGCTGGCAGTATTTTACAGTTGCTGGCAGCATTCTACAGTTGCTGCTAGCACCCGACAACATCCGGCAGTACCTGGCAGCACCCGCTAGCGTGCGGTAGTATGCGGTAGGATGCTGCGACAGCCATTGTGAAAATCACAATATTGTCCTAGTAGCCAACGCAATTACACAACCAACAACAACCGTACAGGGAAATGGGATATACGTTGAAGATGATAGGCCATTCATCATCTTCAGCGCAAGTTTCGCTGTTTGAATAGGGCTCATATTGGTGGAATTCCAGACCTGTCTACTAGTAGCGTTTTGAAGTCGTTTGAGAACTTTAGTCCCGATATTTCTGATTGGGGTCACAGCCACCAGGAGAAATCGCAAAAATACAAATTTAGTGCCATCAGATGCGCAGATCAATGAACCGCTCGAATCTCCAGTCCGTTTGTGAATAGCATTTTTCGTTGTTTCGTAATTGCAGATCTAGTAAAACAGATGCCTCGACACTCCATACAATTTGAGAACTTTAGTCC
>MU279920.1:0-33330 GCA_022385655.1 Xylaria intraflava | reverse complement strand
ATTGGTCAGAATATCTAGTCTAGTGGGTCCGACCTACCAGAAGTATCACTAGCCACAATCAGCCACGCAGCTGGTCTGAGCCCGCTGAGATAACCCGTACCGTCCATTCACGTTGAATTGCCCGTTGACCGGACAGACGTAAAAGGCAACCGTAGGGCATCTCCCAGGCGGTTGACCCTGTAGCCCAGTTGCCCACAGCGCCCAAACCCCTAACCATCTCCAACCTCCAGTTGACGTCCAGTTGACCTCCCGGCAGCCGCCAAACCGCCAAACCGCCAAACCACAAGCCCATAAAAAAAGTGCCAGCAGAAGCAAAAATATTTCGCGTTCGCCTCGATCCTCACTCCCCCCCAATTTCACCACTCAGCCCACATCAAGATCACAGATCCCTCCAACGGTACAGGACAATCGTCTCGGTCTCGGTCTCGGCCACGATGCATTACATCCTCGTGTCGGGTGGTGTCATTTCGGGTATTTTTGTTGTCGCGTGCTTGGATTCATCGCCGTCGTCACTAATGCCCCGCCAGGTGTTGGGAAAGGCATCATTGCCTCCTCCACGGGACTCGTATGTCCATGTTCCTCCTCCCGCCCCGTCTCCTGTCTCGTCTTCTCTCTGGCCGGTTGATATGTATGTACGTATATACAACATCGGACGCCTCAACTGACGCTTGCTTCTCCCTCAGCTCCTCCAGTCTCTCGGGTTCCGCGTCACTTGCATCAAGGTATCTTTGCCCCGCCAACCTCGCCCATCAGCCCTAGTGCCTATATCCCACCGTAGAGGGCGTCCACGGTTGCTGATGCGCGTGACTAGATCGATCCCTATGTATCCGTAGATGCCGGGCTCATGGCCCCCGCCGAGCACGGCGAATGCTTCGTGCTAGGCTCCGGCTCAGGTTAGTACTTCATCAGATGCCCCCGCCATGCTCTCCGGCCGGGCTGGCTCTTACACTCGTTGCAGAGGTCGATTTGGATTTGGGTAATTACGAGAGATACCTGTCTCTTAGCTTGACGGGGGACAATAACATCACCACCGGAAAGGTGTATCTCCATGTCATTTCCAAAGAGAGAAAAGGGGCCTATCTTGGCCGTACCGTCCAGATCGTGCCTCATGTCGTTGATGCCATCAAGGATTGGATTAAGCGAGTAGCTCATACCTGCGTCGATGGTTCCGGGGAGGAGCCCGACGTTTGTATCATCGAGATGGGGTATGTCGTCCCAGCTATCCCCTGCTCAACCCACATGCCCACCCGCGAGAGCCTTGCGCCGTACCCCGTGGCCGTAGGAGGGTGTGAAGGGACTCTTGGCTGACCCACAACTGCTCAATAGGGGGACTGTAGGCGATATCGAAAATGTGCGTAATCTCCTTTCTCGCTCCCTTGACGCGTCTGCTATACGTAGCCTGGGCATGCTTGCCCTTGTAGTTGCCGCTGATGCTAGGACAGATGCCCTTCCTTGAGGCCCTCACTCAACGTACGTGTCTCAACTCTCTTTTCAGTCTACATCTGTACATCATCACTATGAAAAGGAAGGGACGTGGATGATGTCCCATTATATGCTGACCTGCCTCGTAGTACGGCATGAGGTCGGCAGCACCAACTTTGCCACCATCATGGTCAGCTACGTTCCCGTGATTCATGGAGAGCAGAAGACGAAACCAACACAACATGCCGTGAAAGCCGTCCGTACTCACGGCCTGGTACCTGACGTAGTATGTATTGATACAATCCCGCGCGTTTGTTTTTCCTTCCACTAATACGGTTATCAGATTGCCTGTCGTTGCGAGAAGCCTCTGGCCGAGGGCACTGTCCGGAAAATTTCACTCCATTGCCAAGTTGAAATGAATCAGGTTGTCGTCGTTCGGGACATGCCGACGATCTACCAAGTACCACTGCTTCTACGTGAACAGAAGTTGGTCCCCTTACTGCTGTCTAAAATGAGCCTTCCAACCGACTCTGTCCCTGCGCCCCTGGCCGCCAAGGGCGCAGATCTCTGGGAGGCATGGACGTCTGTTGCCACAGCTGAATATAAGGCAACCGTCAATATAGCCCTTGTTGGCAAGTATGTTAGCTCTCCCGACGCCTACATGAGTCTGACGAAGTCGCTCGAACACGCTTGTATGCATTTACGCCTGAATTTGAACCTGTTGTGGATTGATGCTGAGCATCTCGAGCCGGAGATGCAAACCTCGGAGCCAGACAAGTACCAAAAAGCCTGGGATACGCTTCGTACAGCCTCTGGCCTGATCATCCCCGGTGGTTTTGGTAAGCGAGGCGTATTGGGTATGATGTTAGCGTCTAAGTATGCTAGGGAGCAGAGCATCCCTTTCTTAGGTGTAAGTTATGCGCAGCCATGCCCAGATTTCATCACTGACGCATGGGCCTAGGTATGCCTAGGATTCCAAGTTGCCATCATGCAGTTTGCGCGAGATGTGTGCTCCTTGCCCCGTGCCGATTCGGAGGAGTTTGACACGGCTACAGACCAGCCGGTGATCATCTATATGCCAGAGCTAGACCGGGAGAAAATGGGCGGCACGATGCGGCTTGGTCTCCATGAGACGATTTTCCAAGAGGGTAGCGAATGGTCTGTAATTCGCGGTCTGTACGGCGGCGTTAAAGGCGTCAAGGAGAGGCATCGTCATAGATACGAGGTCAACCCCCAATATGTGGACCGATTGCAAGACGCGGGCATCCATTTCGTCGGTAAGGACGAGACAGGGCAACGCATGGAAATTTTCGAGATGAAGGGTCATCCTTATTTCGTTGGTATGTCTAAGCAAAATAGCCACCATCATATGCTAGGTAATCTGACTATCGTCACAGGGACACAATTCCATGCCGAGTACGAGTCACGTGTGCTCGCTCCAAGCGTAAGCATCTTCATCGTCCCTTCATGATTGGCATTGTAGTGGCAAGTACTGACGCCCGCTGAAGAAACCTTTCCTCGGTTTTGTGGCCGCTAGTGCAGGCCGTTTGGAGGAGGTTCTACAGGCACAGGTCGTGAATGGTTCCAAATGAGGAGGGGAAAAGGACGGAACCGGGCATATCACTCCGGTGCTGGCATCTCGAAGCCCGATGTCGTGAATTGATACCTCCAGTGCGCCCGACCGGTCACGACCCCTATGCGGTGGTTGTTATGCGCCGGTCGACGAATGTTCATGCTCGCTTCTGCTACAGCAGCATGGTGGTTTCACGTAAGTGGATATTTTCGCTACGTCAACTTGTCTGCGAGCCTAAAGGCCAGCTCGGTCAGATTCCCGAGCGGACACTTACGCGTTCCCGCAGGGATCGTAGGTATGATTTCCGTGACGCCTCGGGCTCCCCCTCAGCCTCAAGATGTCTACTGGAAGGTGTTGAAGGCGGCCTGCACGATGTATAGTGACAGGGCAGGTCTCGAAATTTATGTGTCGTTGTAGGATAATCAGCGATTAGAACCTGCAACAGGGTATCGGGCGGATACAACAGTAATCCAGACGCATAGACACGCTGCTACAAAAAAAGATTTGTACCTTTTTTCCGTAAGTGCTATCTACCTAGATACTCACCGCTGCCGTGATTGCCTCTTTTCCGCATATAGCCTGTCCACACGGTGAAGTTCGTAGCCAAGGCGGGACCTCTCATCGTTATGATACAGTTGCTATGAGTCTAGGGGGTTTCTGCTCTAGATAGAGTCTACGGGTAGCGTAAGTAGGTAGGTAGTCATACGGGCTGGTCAGTTTTAGAAGTCCGTTGGCAGCGGCTGGGGTACCAGACAAGGCGTGTGTGTGAATGTAGAAAGAACACGGAAGTTATAGTCTCATGAGGATGCGAATGTCCATCCGGGTCAGTGTGCTCCTTGCTTTGCAGACCGGCGAGATGGAAACATTCGCAAAAGCGAGTGATTACCTAATGCGAAGTACGTGTTAAGCACGGGAACTTCTCGTCGACCCACCAAGTGCGGCATCGTATTTGTTACCCATTACCTACTTATACACTCACCGGGCATCTCATCCATTCGATCAGTATACGCGATCGACGTCAAATCTGCCGATTGATAAAACTCGACACGCTTTTGCCGATAATATTGAGGCATAAGATTTACTCATAACCCAATCACTGCGCATGGTGCGCGTACCTCGGAATTGTCATCGACTCAGTCCTGTTCTCGTATGCCAATTTGAGAGGGACGTGCGCAGATTGACCCTTGGTCGGAAGGGGAGAGGGAAAAAGAAAGATGTCGTTCCTCGCCATCTTTCTTTGGTCTACTCTGGCCGGCATCTTCGCCGCCACGGTCGCCATTCTTATCCTCCTCCCCTCGCGATATGAGAAACCTTCTGTAGCCACCGCCGACAGCTCAGTATCTGTACAGATCTTGGTTCTCGGTGACATCGGCCGGAGCCCACGCATGCAATATCATGCGCTCAGCATCGCCAGACATGGGGGGGATGTTCATCTGATCGGATACCATGGTATGTTGGCCGTTGTGCCATTTCTCACGGTCCCGGTATGATTTTAAGTCACCCTTTTGGGAAACTGACAAGAACTCAGAGTCGCGGCCTCACCCGGATCTTCTTACAAGCCCACACGTTAGCATTCACGCCCTACCGACCCCTCCCAGGATTCTTAGATCTACCTCCATTCCATTCATTATCTCCGGCCCTCTCAAGGTGCTATGGCAGGTAGCCACGCTGGTCCACGTGCTGGGCTACGCGACGCCCGCCTCAACATGGCTCCTCGTCCAGGTAAACGAGCGACTCTGGCAGAGCCGAGCAGCATTTGTACAGTCTCGCTCGAATGCTAACATGCGACACAGAACCCACCTTCTATACCAACGTTAGCCATAGCCTTCCTCGTCTCCATCCTGCGCAACACGCGCCTGATGATAGACTGGCACAACTACGGCTGGACAATCCTAGCAGGCACAAAGGGGCACAATCATCCCTTCGTCGAGATCTCCAAGATCTACGAGTGCGTCCTCGGCCAGTCAGCCCCAACAGCCAACATCACCGTCACCCACGCCATGAGAAGAGAACTGCAAAGACCTCCCTATGACATAAAATCCCCCATAGTTACCCTTCACGACCGTCCGGCAGCCATCTTTCAGCCGCTCGATCTCGCCTCGGAAAGGCACGCTTTTCTCTCTAGACTGCCCGAGACGAAAGATTTTGCCGAGAGCATATCGGCCGGCCAAATGAGGCTGATCGTGAGCAGCACGTCTTGGACACCGGACGAGGACTTCTCCCTGCTCCTTGGTGCCCTTGTATCCTACGCACAAGCAGACAGGGCCCAGCCTCCCATAATCGCAATCATTACGGGTAAGGGCCCGCAAAAGCTATACTACGAGCAGCAAGTGCGAGAGCTGCAAAAGGCAGGCCGCCTGCCAAATATCCGGATTCTTACGGCGTGGCTCTCCATCGAAGACTATGCCCGCCTACTACGGTGTGCCGATCTCGGTGTGTGCCTCCACAAGTCCAGCTCCGGTGTTGATCTCCCAATGAAGGTGGTGGACATGTTTGGCTCCGGGCTCCCTGTCGCGGCCTACTCGGCGTACGAGAGTTTCGGCGAGCTTGTCAAGGAAGGGGTCAACGGCTGCGGCTTTGAGACGGCCGACGAGCTAGCCGCCATCCTCGTACGGCTCTTCGGCGCCAGCGGCGACGGCGAGCTACGGACGTTGCGTCGCGGGGCGAGGAAAGAGAGCGAGCTCCGATGGGACGAGGAGTGGGATCGCGTGCTCGGTCGCATATTCGGGTTTACGCAATAGCCCACCAACATGGAGCAATCAGTTTATCAAGCCTCAAGTTGAGGGGAACAAAAGCAAGAGACAGGACACAGAACGAAGACGAAGACGAAGACGAATAACGAGACGAAGGATATGGAGTTGGCGAAATGGAAGCGTTCTACTTATACACATGTATGCCACGCAAACGCCGAAACGATGCCCATCGCTAGCTCAGAACAATGTTGGGCGGGCCTCTGATCGATAGATGGCCCCCTATTACTGTGTAAGACTAGTCGTAGCCCTGGCTGAAGAAAGCTGAAAAGAAAAAAAAAAAGGAATCAAAAAAAGAATAAGCCTGCCCCTCCCTGGTGTATTGATCGTGATGCAGATGAAACTCGTGATCGGCGGTAAAAGCACGCTGCCTCGAAAGTCCCTCCTCAGTCGTTTTCGCCAAGACTCTCTTTCACACACTGCCGCACCTTCTTCCTGAACTCTTTCGACAGACCCTCGCGCTCGGCACGCAACAGCTTGGCAGCATCGAGGTTGGCCGGACTGTCCTCATTGGGTTCGCTAAACAGACTGATGACACTCAGCAGGATGGTCTCGGGCGTCTGGACGGGGCTCCAGCGCTCGGCAGCCGTCTCGTAGCCGTATGTGTCTTCACCGGGCGGGTGGAGGATGGAGATGCACAGCTCGCCGGTCGGGTAGATGTTCGGGTGGAACGGAATAGGTGACTGGAAGACGAGCTTAGGCGGCATCAGGGGGTAATCGGACGGAAATGTCAGGTGCGCGCGGAAGATGGCACCTATAGTGTAGCGGGAAGGTCAGCAAAGGGCAGATCAGGTCACTCATCGTCTCGTCTCTCTCAGAAGGGAAAAAAAAAGAGACAAGCAAAGGAAGATATGCGAATGCGTACCGCCGTAATATTTGCAGTCATCGTTGATCATCAACGAAACCTCCCACTCGAAGACGTTGCTGTCGGCCAGCAAGCCGACCGAAATGCCGGACAGGTCCTTGGCGGTGTTGATCTCCTTTAACTGGCGCTGTAGCAGCGTGCCGGCGGGACTGCTTTGCGTGGACATGATCGGCGCCTCTGCGAATCAGATATAAGAGTCAAGCTTGCTTCGCCGGAACAACAGGGCGGAAGGGGACCGTAGCGAGCAGCTAGCCTGCCGCAGCGAGATGTGGGTAATATACAGGCCGTAAGGACAGCGGGCCGACGACGACGGGAAAAGGATATTTGCTTGCACTGGGCAGATGCTGGGGCGCTGTATCACGTTTCTCGCTTGTCAACTGGGGTCGTGAGATTGCTGCTCAGGAAGAGAGAGGCGGAAGCAGGCAAAAAGAAGCGGGACAGGAAAAGTGGGAGGGACGATGGCGAACGTGCAACCGAGTCGGGGACGGAATCGGAGAACGGCGTTTAGGCCGTTCGTTCGTAAGTGGGCGATAGGAGAATAGGAAGTAGAGAGATAGGCACGGAATCGATAGTAACCTTCTATCGAGGACTCGGAGGATTGAGTTGGACCTGCCCCGCGTAGGTAGCTGTACACGACCGGTACCAGCGGAAGGCGTCATGACGGCAGTCGGCGGCACGTACTGGGGGCGTACCGACTACGGCGGGGAAGGGGCGGGAGTGCGTGCATTAGCGTCGGCTGCCGTGGCGGCTATGTCACCCGGAAGACGCAGATCGATGCCGGCAATACGGAATACGGAATACGGAGTACGGAATACGGAGTATCTACGGGACACGGAATACGGGACACGCGATACGTACTGTACGTTGTATACGTACGCACTGCTGTTGTCCGCGATCCCCATCCCGTCAATCTCAATCGAGTCGAGCTTCATCAGTATCTGGATAGATTCTGGCAGATGTGCCCCAGGGTGACATGGCCCCGAGAACAAACAAAATGATTCGCCATGCCCGCCCAGCCTGGTAATTACCAGAAGAAATATCATGCCACATGCGCCAAACAAACATCCAACGCCCATCCCGCATGCTTTTCCTCCCAAGCGACGCCGTGATATGTCGCCTCGCCCTATACTCCCCACACGGTATATGGCCAAATGCCTTATGTTCGTAATTATTTCATTTCCGTTTCGATGTCCCAAAGCCCGTGATGCCCATAGCCGCCATCATGTCGTCCTCGTCATGCTCGCCCTCGATCCTCACGTCCTCACCATATTCGACTTTGACCTTCTCTGCCGCCTCTTTCTCAGCCTTTTTCTTCTGTAGATCCGCCTGCCTCTTCAGCCTCCGGGCCTCTCTCTCTCTTGCCTCCTCCTCCCCTCTCATCTCGAGTCGTTCCTTGAGCGTAGTCGTAACCGCGCGCTTCTGTTCTAGAAGACGCTCCCAGACCTCGTCCACACGTCTTCTCACCTCCTCGGCATCTGCTCTCTTCACCTCGCCCGTCTCCCCAATATTCCGCAGGTGCTGCATGCTGTTGATGTGCTCAACCCACTGGATATTGTCCTTGAACGTCAGGTCGCACGCCGCGCAGTAGAATCCGGCGCCGCGGCCGCGTTTGCCTTGTCCCGCGCCCGCCGGCACGAGCATGGTCTTGCCGACATTGGCCTCGAGGTCCAGCACGTCGCGGCGCGCACGCGTGTGCGTCTCGTCGCCCGTCATCGGCTTGTAGTACTTCTTGCCCGCCAGCTTCGCCTCGTAGCGCGCCTTGGCCTCCTCGCGCTCGGCGGCTTCGCGCACACGCGCCTTCTCGGCATATTCGTCGAGGTCATACGTCCGCCGGAAGGATGTGTCCGTGGCCGGCGTGCCGTAGGCTGAACCCTTCCCCGACATGTCTTGTCCGGTGCGTTGGGCTGGTGGCGCGGGCAAGGGCGAAAACTGGCTCGGTGTTGGACGGGCCGGTATGGGTACGTCGGCAAACGTGGATGGCAACTCGACGGTGACTTGCTGTAGTTATTGTCGCGACGTAGCTGTGCAAATGAGTGGCGGAATCAGAATTGTCCCGGTTGTGTGTTTTCGGATTGAATTCTAATTGAAGAATGTTCCTTTGCAGGTCGGTAAATGATGGTAAATGATGTATTCCGTAGAAGCCAGCAGCTGATGCGATTTTGTATGTGCTGGTACCTCCGTGATCCACTTGACTGTCGAAATGCAGATCGTTGTAATGGAATTAGAGACCCCGCGATTTATGCAGTTACGGTAGCTGTTACCCTTATAACCGAAACTACCAACTATCCTATCTGGACTCCCCCTCCCCTCGGAAATTTCTACGAGACGGACGAACAAATATCTCCCTTCTTTCATCAAGTTGAAACATATGCCAGCTTGGCGGCTTGGGTTCTCGTTTTCGGCTTCTCGGTTGACCTCCTACTTCCCAAGATGCTCTACCTAGTCGGCCTAGGCCTGTCGGACGAAAGCGACATCACCGTCCGCGGTCTCGAGATCGTCAAGCGCGCATCGAGAGTCTACCTGGAGGCCTACACCAGCATCCTACTCGTGGATCAATCCGTACTGGTGCGCATCCATCCGATCATCTCCGCGCCCCGTCTTCCGTATATACATACCTATGGCTAACGCTAATGGCACAGTAGGAGGCGTACTATGGCCGGTCCATCGTAATCGCCGACCGCGAGATGGTCGAGTCGAACAGTGACGAGATCCTTCGCGATGCCCAATCCGAAGACGTCGCCTTCCTCGTCGTTGGCGATCCCTTCGGGTATGCAACGACACACTCCCCCAAACCAACCCAGGCAAATTCCATCGCACTAACCCACCCACCCGTCCATCTATCTAGGGCAACAACTCACACCGACCTGGTGCTGCGCGCACGCGAGCTTTCCATCCCCATCCAGACGGTTCCCAATGCTTCCATCATGTCAGCCATAGGCGGGTGCGGGCTCCAACTGTACAACTTCGGCCAGACCGTGTCTATGGTGTTCTTCCTCGACAACTGGCGGCCGGCATCATTCTACGACCGGGTCAAGGAGAACCGTGCCATTGGGCTCCACACGCTCGTGCTTCTGGACATCAAGGTCAAGGAACAGAGCCTGGAGAACATGGCCCGGGGCAGGCGCATCTACGAGCCGCCACGCTACATGACCGTGGGCCAGTGCGCGCAGCAGATGCTCGAGGTGGAGGAGGACAAGAAGGAGGGTGTCTACGGACCCGACAGCCTGGCCATCGGCGCGGCACGCGTGGGCGGCCGGACGGAGAGATTCGTCGCCGGCACCCTCAAACAGCTCTGCGATGCCGATGAGCTGCTGGGCCCACCGCTTCACAGCCTCGTATTGCTGGGGTCGCGGGCACACGAGCTGGAGAGGGACTATGCGCGCGATTTTGCCATAGACAAAGACGTATGGGATAAGATATGGTCCGAGCAGTACGGTCAGCATTAAATATTTGGTCTTTAGCCTATTTGCGGTGAAGTTCGTTTGACCTGTTACATTCTCTGCCCACACGCCCCCACGAGAAAAGACAACGCCTGTCTCCGGTGTCCACCTACTGAGACGCTCGCCGCGACTTCACCTCGGCATCCGTGATCTCTCTGATCTTGTTCACGTTGGCCGGCGTTCCCGTCACCATCCCCTTGGCGATTTCCACCATGCGACCCAGAACGGTGCGATCGGTGAGGACGTACGTGGCCGTCACCATCTTGACCCGAATAATGCCGATCCTCGGGTCGTTTTTGGACCCGTCGTGTTTGCCGTCGCGTAGATCGCCCATCCAAGCTTTCAGAGTAGGGCTATAGTACTTTGTAATTAGGTCGCGGTCCGTCTCGATGCTGGCAGTCCCCGAGATCGAGGCCCACTGGCCGGAGCTATCAAGAAAGGCGATGTTGACGTGGGGATCATTCTTCAGCTCGTCCGTCTTGTGCGATTCGGTATTTGTGAAGAAGAGGTAATCCATGCTGCCGCTCTCCTGACAAGGTAGGTATTAAGCATGGCTCATGAACCGGATGGCCGCGTTTCCACTGCGACGAACAGAGGGGATTCATACCTTGGCGGCAATGGCCATGCAACGCGAGACAAGCCTCCCGGAGGGCCGATCACGCGTGGTCATCATGCCGAACTTGCAAGTGCTGACGAACTTGTCTAGCGCTTCGATCTTCTGCTGGGTCGGGACCTTGTCGTCCTTGTTGACGCGCGTGTAGGGGTCGGCGGGCTTGCTGCCGGGATCAGTGTTGGAATGGGAGGACATCGTGACTGGCGTATCGTCGTTGTTTGCGATGATCTTTGGACCTTTGTGTCGGATCGTGAGTTGCGATGTTGCCGGGCGCACAGCAAGATGCATGCGAGCCACGGGAATGGTGGCAATAATAGGCAAAGTACATTCTTATACGCCTCATCCCCTCCATACGACATACTCGGGCCATGCGTAATGGTCTACTCTCCGTGACTTCATAGCGAAGGGCCGGCAGTAGCCAAGCAAAACATGCCCAGGCCCGAGGATCTCGATGACGAAGGGATTAGGACTAGTGCAGGCAGGGATAGAGGCTGGATAGGAACCGATTTCATCATATTTACTTCCGCAGACGGGCGCAAGAAGGGTCACGTCACGGCGTAGCGTTCACGTCATGACGTCAATTAGGAGAGGGAGGAAAGGGACCCGCCGGCCAATTGTTGCGGTTAGGGTCAAGGATCGCTACATAGTACGGATTATGAACCTGGGGTCTGGCATATCGTAGGCGCCGGGTAGATAGAGGAGCAGACTCGCATCGGGATGCTGGGGAGCAACACTCTCGCATCTCCGTGCCAGCCCGCCATCACTGAAGAACAGGTACGGGTCAAGACTCTGTTTCTCTAGCAGGTCTTTACAAATGCTGAGCAACATCTGAACAACCCGGCTTTCGATTGCGGGTCGTGATGCCGTGATGCGACAATGGGCCGTCAGAAGTTCACTGGGTTCAGGTTGAATAGATACATGGAAGGTTGCTAATATCGACCATATCGTACGCAACGTCGACGGAAATGACCGGCCCGATACGGCCCGATCCAACACGCCGTAATCGTTATCTACGTAACCAGGGATAGCTGCATAGATCGTATAGATAGGTAGCTATCGGAGATATGCGGCTAGGACATGCCGATGTACCCCACCAAGCCGGAATCCACCCAAAAGTCCCCCGTACTTAAGGTGTGGATTTGCAGTGCGCGTTAGCGGGCTTCCACGAGGCACTTCCTACCAATGGGGCAAGTAACGCCCCCGACTCTCCCTCTCCCGAGACGATACCGCAACCAGAAGTCCTGCCCGGCTTCAACCACAACCGCAACCACCACCACCACGGCCGCCACCACAGCACCAGGCCGAGGCTGTGCCCGCTCATTGCCCTTTTGCATTCGGACAATCTTTGCCAGAGACTGACACTCGCCGCTTCCTGCGACAGAAGGTAAACGTAGCTCCTTCAGCCAACTTCCTCTCTTCTCAAATCTATCGCCCTTGCTTCTCCCTGTTCCCCCCCCTGGTCTGTCGATTTGTTCATTCATTCACTCACTCGCTCACTCACTCATCCATCCATCCATCCATCCATCCATCCATCCTTCTATCATATCCACTCATTCCCAACTGTCATTGTCGCCTAGTCAAACAAGTCAACGCCGAACTTCCATTCCCAGTCCGTCCTGCCCGCCCGTCCGTCTACACCCCACGTCTGTCATCTTTATACTCACCCATGTCTCCCTAATCTATCTACCACCTCGTGGATTCTGTGTCTCGTCATCTATCGAAAATTCCTCCATGACAATCACGCTTCAACTCCATCTCACCATCTCACCATTTCACCTATTTCACTCCTTTTATTCCCCCAACCTTTAGAACAATCGCTCGGCTCGTCACCCTTCTCTCTGTGTCCCTCCTTGCAAGACAACGCTTCGGCCTGCCAATCCGCCCCCTTCTGACGGATCCATCTCTGCTAACTTCAACCCAGACACTCGCATTAAAGGGCGGATCACATTTCATCTTGTTTGTTCCAGCTGCGCGCTGCCTGATCCTCGCTCATTTGTCCATGACTTACAGACGATCTACTCCGTCGTCTTCCATGTGGGACCATCCGGCCTTTGTTTTCTGCGCATGATAAATCGCCCAGATTTCGGCCTTCCCAGCTCCCCCCTCCACATCCATCGTCTTCTCCCCCTTACCGGTTTGCCCGACCCATTCATGATCTTTCCCGTACTGTAATCTCACAATCATCCCGCACTCAAAATGGTAAGGGTAATGCGCCCCTACACTCTCTGGTCACTGCTTCTATTCCTCCCTGCTTCAACCCTATATCCGCTCACATTCTTTCCGCTCGAGCCGTGACATCTGAAAATGCAGCCACTAATTCCTCACCTAGAATCCGTCATGGCCGGCCTGGGAGTGCCGTGACCAGGCGGACCAAGCCGAACTGTACTACAACCAGCCCCTTCGTACCAAGAACCGCCGCTTGGAAGATGAGAACATGACTCTCAAGCGGCTGCTCCGCGATAATGGCATATCGTGGCAGCCCAAGCCTACTCCCGCAAAACCCTCTCGCGTCACTCGCTCTAGTCGAAGCCAGAACACAACTCTGCCTCGATTGCCGGTGGAGTTACTGCTCAGAGTTCTCTCATATGCCATGACCAGTCCGCACCCCATCGTCGATCCGCTTTATAAGAGTAAGCCCGAGCGCATGCTGGTTCGTGAGAAGGCCAAGCACAACATAGCCATCCACTTCCTGGCTACGTGTCAAGCCTACCATTACGAGGGCACCCAATTCCTGTGGTCGAACAACACTTTTGTATTCACAAGCCCAGTCAGCCTTGCCCATTTCTCGGAGCTTGATTTCAAATACCGCCAACAGATCAAGCATGTCACGTTCCGCCTCATCGCCAAGTTCTACGACGATGAAGACCGTGTGCACCGGCTGCCACGATCATATCACCCCGACCTCAAGTCCTCGGTCAAGCTAGTCGTACAGCGCCGTCCCAAGGAGAAGACACTGGCCCGAGGCGGCTTCCGCGCCTACGCTTGGTATCAATTGATCGATTTTCTAGAGGCCATGCTACCCCCTCACGAACCCGGTGCCACCGCAACCAGCTCGTGGCCGCTCGAGCCCCGCCCGCGACTACTGCCTTCCCTCGAGACTCTTCGAATCGATTTTGTCAACTTCACCGATGATCTCCTCCAGTACCCACCCCCACAGCTTCACGACTTAGCCTCGCATCAGCTGGGTTGCATGCTCAACGAAATCGTCCTAACCGGTGTCCCCACGGACGAGTGTGGACTCCGAGTGAGCACGGAGCTCTCTGGTCTCTTGAAAGATGAGGGTCTTCTGATCGATCACGCCCCAACTATGGTGGCCGTCAAAAATGGCATTCGTCTACTCCAGTGCGGCGATCATGTGTGCCATTACTCATCCAAGGTGGTTCGGGCCATGCGTAATTTCAACGACCCCCATAGTTTCAATGCCGATCACCACGAACACGATTCAATTGAATTCCCACCAGCGCCTGCAGACGAGGGTGAGCCCCCCTTTTCCCTCTTCCATTCGTGCCGCACGATCTGGAAGAAAATACCGGTGACGCTCGACGGAGCCGAGGAACGTACCTGGGAATTATTCGACCGTATCAGCGGCATGCCGTGGGAAGTCATAGAGGAAGAGGCCACCCTGTTCGACTTCATAGACGACGAGGAGGAGCCCTCTGTGTGTGAGAATTGTGGTAACGCCCATCCCGGTGCGCTTCTCTCCGAAGAGCTGATGGAACTCTATGACGATGATTTTTAGAAGCCTCAATCCATCCGCAGGGAAACGGCGCCCCCCACTCCCGATATGATGAAATCGCCGACTTGGTGACCAAGTCGGCTCGTGATGCATGTGATACCACTCTGGCCCCTATCCTGGCCTTTCGGCGGAAGTTCAGTTTGCAGGTGGGTAAAAGAAAAGAAAAGGTAATCTCCCTTTTGCGTTGACAAAACAACTGTATGTATTTTCTGATAGACACCTGACAATGTCGTCCGGTACACAGTAAACCAGTACGGCTGTCGGCTGGTGGCTAGCTATCTCGAGTTGGTAGTGGTAATACAGGGCATAATAGTCATGCGGTATGGTTTTCGGCTTTCTGATTCCGTCTCGACTCACCACGCTATGTTCCCGACTACCTCCTGTCAGGTTTAAGCTCCGAAAGCAAAATTGACCATCACCATATTCATAGCCATGACATGACCTAGCTCGTAAATGACATTCATTGAAAGCCCTGTGAATACCGAAGAAAGAAAATATGACCACGAGGCCTAGGATCGAGAGCCAGCAGCCTTGCGTTTACCAGTAGCAAAACAGATAGTTCAAGGAGGGTCTATCTAGTCGATAGAGCTCCATAAGCAGTGATGGACCCGCGAAGGCATGAGGCGGACATACGATTCATGGAGCAAGTTTCGAAGGATTACGGGACAACTGCACAGAGTGTCTCCGAGCAGTATTATACCTATCTACCCAGGCATCGTCTAATCTTAATGGTAGACACTATAAGAGCCCAAGTACCTTACTTAAGTCATCACAAAAAACCTCACCAAACCCGCCAGCGGCCAACTCCCAGTTTCTATCATTTGCCAAACCAAGTTATGTATCAAGCACATAGCATCTAGATAATCGCTGATTACTGGATTTCCCCCAGTACTATCTAGGCGTCATGAATATCCCAGGTTCTACAATCAGGGGGGTATTTTACCACCTCACCTCACCTACCAACCGTCCGCTACGTTACGCAGAGGACAAGAGAAGGGAAATAGGAAGGAAACAAGACGGGGGCAACCCATTCATACAGCCCACATACAGTCAAGCAGCATTGCAAAAAGTCACGTGTAATCAGCCAGCCAGATACAAACGGACCAAAATAACCTTCAGAGTTCAGACAGCCTCCCGGGGAGGTCGCAAGGGGAAACAAGTTGACTAGATACTCGAGACGCAATCTCTAGATAGATAGGTGAAAGACAGAACGAAACTGGCTCGAGAGCTTTTTTTCGAAAATGCCCACAAAATGATTTTATCCAAGATACGAAGGAATATTGGTAACAACGCCGCAGAGCAGCATCGCACGTTCAGACCGGAGGCTTCGATCCGTTCCATGAGCCCCGAGCCCGGGATGTAAACGTCAGAGGAAGAATACGAGTGAAAGCAGTTTATTAGACCATCTCGGCCATCACGGGCGGACATCAGTAGAGTGCTACTCTTCCTCTTCATCCTCGGCTTCGTCCTCATCCTCATCCCCATCCTCGTCCTCGCCCTCATCATCGTCTTCCTCGCTAGCTTTTGATTCATCCTTGCTCTCATGAGGCGCGTTACCATTAGTAGCCGTGCCTACGGGGATGCCCTCCTCTTCCAACCGCAGCCACTCGTCCCATTCCGGAAACAACTCTTCATCTTCCGTTGGCACGCCGATCACCTTGGCAACGCGTCCCTTCTTTGACTTCTCCAGGCCTTCCTTCCATCCCTTAACAGCATCGACCGTCGAGCTCGGCTTGTACGTCTGGGAGAACATGACTGCTTCTGCCCATCGATTCGTTTTCATGAGAATATCGACACAGCTGCCAGTGTCACCGAGCAGCCATTTGCAAGTGAACGCAACATTCTGGGCACCTGACTCTTCCGCTTGCGTCGACAATGTCTTCAAGCCTTCTTGGTCGGAGGTGCTCGAGTAAATTAGAAGTAGAGAACCCAAGTCGCGTGCGTGAGTGAAACACTCCGTAGCGAGAGTTACGTCCCAGGCAGCGAGGGCCGCGTCTCCCACCGTCTTCCACTTGTGCTCGACATTCGCTTGGCGTGCCAGATCCAGAGCAATCTCCAGTTGATTCAGAGAGAGTGCGAGATCGAACTTATGCTCCGGGTCAGTAGCCACCTCCAATGCCAACTCCTTGTGGCCCTGTCCCTCGAGAAATCTAGCAATCTTGTTGAGCTGGTCGTCAGGAATGCTGGGCAGCAATTCGGTAGCCGTTTCCATATCACCTCGCAATACCAAAGTCTGATATTCGAGGACAGGTAGGGAGAGAGTAAAAGACGTGACGTTGACATCCTTGTCGGCGAGGTAAATTCTTGAATCTCTCTGGATGAAACCCAGAGAGTACATGGGCTGATCGAAATGCGTGATGGTGTAGGTCTGGTCACCGACCAAGCTGTTTAACCGGTTGGTGCCGTTAGTGTAGATGAACGAATCACCTACCCACACACCTGTCCGCACACTATCAAGAAATCAGTCTCGAAACGGTTCCAGTGGCAAATGATGTAGCTTACTTCTCGGCAATATCCGTGATGACTTCAAACGCAGCTTCTACACCGTCCTCGTCAACCAAGCCAGCCCGTACAGCTTCAACATAGTTTTCACGAGAGTATCTTAAGACGTAGAAAGTGTCGTCGCATGCTAAGGTCACCAGTTCACCGCTGTCTGACCAGTAGACTTGTCTCGGCTCTACTTCAATCCGCCGGACAAGGCCGCCGGTGGCCCAGTCGTAGAAAGATATACCGCCTTGGCCCTTCACACCAAGGAGGACACCGCCGGTTAAGCCATCAGCTTGGAATGGTATGTCTAAACCGCCAGGTTTCTCGACAAAATTTTTGTAAACCTTGATCACTAAAAATGGACCGTGTCAGTACATGCGAGTGTTTATGCAGCAAGGCGTCAAATGTCCATATATAACTAGAATAGAAGCTCGGGGGTGTTGCTTACCGGTACTAGATTCCCTTATGGCATAGTCATTGCTGTTCTCTTTCGAGGCCCACACAAAGTCAAGGCCCGAACCAAAGGACTTATTCCGCCAAGCCAATGCCGTATAGATAATATCTGATCACGTTATCAGAACACAGCCATGAGGCCCAGAATCCAGCTATTGCAGGGACACATACATTCGCCATCTCCGCAAACGGCAACGAAGCGGCCGTTTGGAGAGTGAATCAGGGTTTGAGGATATATCTCGCAAGTACCCAAATCTTTGGTGGGGAGTGTGATCGGCATGTTATCCTTGATGGATGCATCTATTTACGAGTTAGCCAAGCCATAGGGATACTTCCGGCAATGATACGCATACCGCCCCCCTTTATGATGGATGAGACAATTTCGTTGTGCCGCGCCCAGATGAGCTTTCCAGAGCTGTCCATGGATACCGCAGGTTCCTCTCGGCCGAGCTTGACCACTACGGCACCATCATCGAAGCCGACGGCAATGCCCTGCTTGCCGCGTTGGTAAGCTACACACCAGCATCTCTCTAAACCGTAATTAAGCGACTGTTCGAATCTGTAGGCTGCGACGGAAACAGGTTAGAAATGAACATGGTTTGTTTTGTTTCCAACCACCCCAGCTGGCTGTTGAGATGCTCACTATTTGCATGCCACATCCGAATTGTTCCATCCTCGGAACCGGAGATAATGATGGGCAACTCCGGATGGTAAACCGCGAACGATACATTGCTGGTGTGGCCTTCAAGGCTCGCTATGAGCGACTTAGTTGTATAATCCCACACCCTATTACGATGGTCAATACAACGCATCAGATGAAGTCGAGGGTGGGCAACTTACTTGACTGTCCGATCATCGGATGTAGTCAACAAATAGGGTTTGTCGCTGTGAGGATAATACTGGAATATGATTAGGATATTATGGAACCCCGCCTTTGCCAAGGCGCGCAGTAGAAATCAAATCACTTGTGCGGCTTACATCCACATGGTTGACACCCTTCGTCTCGTGCGCTTCGAGGGTGAAATTCGGCGACGGAGAGCCTAGACTCCAAATCTTGACCGTTCTGAACAACCATTATGTCAGTAATGTGGACCGAGGGCAGGGAAATCATAGACACATACCTATCTAAGCAAGCCGACGCGAAGGTATTCGTATCCTTGGGGTTGATAGCCAGGCTCATCACGTAGTGGCTATGGCCTTCGAAGACCTGAGCGCACTTCCCTATATATTTACTGTTTAGCACGGGTAATTCCTTTCAAATCAAGCAGCCGAGCAGAAAGAAAGGCCGGGATGCGGTAACCTACATTGGCGCTCCCAATCCCACTGAATGGAGCTTTAGTAAGTGAATACGAAAAAAAGGGTGACGACATGGAAAATGAGAACGTTGAGGTATGTGCAACATACAAGCTTGATGGTCATCTGGGGGCACGTTAGTGATTGTCACGGCGCGTCGAGGGTCAAGGCAGCCGTATACTCACGTCATCACTGGCAGTGAGAACAAATGGCTGTGTGGGGTGTACGACGATGGCTCGAATATAATCTGGGTGGGCTTCGAAGGAAGTGACCTTCTCCGAGGTGTTGTAGTTATAAACTCGGAGTTGGAAGTCATCAGATCCGCAAACGATCCAATTTTTCCTGGCAACGAAGCGGCCGGCACGAACAGGGACATCGGTTAACTTTGGCACGCATCAGTACTTGGCTTGATGTAGTCGGGGTCCGAGTGACTGACTTCGAAGGTCTTCACGACCTGTTGCGTCTCGTAAGACCATATATAGACATGGCCTGGGCGCTATTAGCAAGTGGTCGTGTTGCTGACAAGGGGAGAAGGGGGCGAGCATGCCGCTGTAAAGTGTGGTCAAGATCCAGGGTTCTTGGGGGTGGAAATCAACCGATTTGACACGCTCGCTGCGCGCAAAGAGCTGACGCTATACATGCAAAGCCATGTTAGCATTGGACTGTGTGTCTTTCATCATCATCATCGTGGCTCTCGAGGGAGAAGGGTCGCCTGGGCCGGAGCGAGAGAAAGGGTCAAGCAGCGCGACAGAGCCATGACACAACGACATCCATGCTCCCACACGCTCGAAAGGCCATAATATCCAGAGAAAGCAGCCCCTCCCGCCCAAGCCTGGGGACGTTGCGCATACACACCTTGACGTCTAACCTCATCTTCACGGCAGCGGGACGAGTATGTGTCGAGGCTTCGGTGCGGGACCAAGAAAGAGCCGCGGTGGTTCAATTGGGCGCAGAGAGGTGCTGGTGAATCGGGGTCGCATGGGGAGAGCAAGCTCCCGGCCGTATAAGTGATCGAGGGAGGGCTATCTTGTTTTCTGATCCGACCCTAACGATGGGAAAGGCGACACACGTTTCCGTCCACGCGCTGAAGGAGTGCGCAAGCGGTGTCCGTCGATGTCGGGCTCGTCGTCTAGAGCGGGAATAGGAGCTGGAGCTGGAGCGGGAGCGGCAGTGGTAGCGGTAGGGCGGTTGGTAGAGGTGTCGTGTTTGCCATTAGTCTGCCGAATCGGTGTGGACCCTATCTACCATTTCCACCATCGCAACTTATGTGGTCACTTCGTTGCTTTATCAATGCGGCTTATCGACGTATATATGCAGATACCGGGGTGTGGCTTGAGTCCGTGGCATTAAAGCCACAATGCAGCATTACGGATAGTTAAAGCAGACCGTCGCTGTGGCTTGCGTTGCTACGGAATCCCCATCCAAAACAACCCCGATTGCAAAGATTAAAATGCCCACTTTGTTTGCCAAGCCTTTTACGGGTGAATGCGGTCAAATTGTTATCATGCTACCCGTGTCTAGGCATTCTTCATTTTCTCTAATTGAATCTGGTCCCCTATCACTTGTAACTAAGGTAGTGTAGTGTGCGGGCGTGAGGAGGATGTATAGCATCGAGTGCGCAGTCTATCTACAACCATGTGACCGACCCGGCTCAAGCCATCGTTGCTGCCTCCGAGATTCCAGGCGTCCGTTGCGCCCATTGTGCCCTTTCCGGTATCATTTCTTCTGAACGCCGTTTTGTTCCTAATATCAGTCCCTTAAAAACAACGTGAGCGCTTGCTGACAGTTCATAACTTCGTGGAAACAATAAGTCCAGTCCTGGACTGACGTGATCGTTGAGGGATTCAATCCCGGCCATCCGCCTGTACCTTCTCCACGACTGCTTTTACCTTGGCGTAGAGAGGGTGGTCAGCCTGAAGACCACAGACTTCCTGGACCACCGCATCGGGGGCCTTCTCGGCCATGATCTTGGCCAAATCGGCGCTCTCCTTGTCACCGTCGACGTTCTGGAATCGGAAAGCCATCTCGGCAGCGGCCAGGAGCGCAGAGGTCTCCATGCCTTCCTCGGCCAGCGCAGCGGCGGGTCCAATGAGTCGCTCGCGGCGGCCGAGCTTCCGGAGCGGCTCACGGCCGACACGCTTGACCGAATCGTCGAGGTTGGGGTTGCTGATTCTGTCGAGGATCTTGTTCTTGTAGGCCTCCTGCTCGTCCTTGGAGACACCGTGTTTCTTGACGATAAAGGCGGCTGTCTCGGAAATGGCAGCGGCAACGGCCTGGCGAATGCTGGCATCTGCCATGGCATCATGGATAGCGGGCTTGCCTCGGTTGTAACCATAGTAGGCGGCGGTGGCATGGGAGGTGTTGACAGTGTACAGCTTGCGCTCGATGTAGGGGTCGAGGTTGTGAACCCAGTGGATGGCGGGGATCTGGGGGGTGGCCACGCCGACCTTGGTGAACGGGGCGCTCTCGACGACCCACTCGTAGAAGAGCTCGAGCTGGACATCGAGGGTGGGCTCACCCTTCTTGTCCGGGACGATGCGGTCGACGGCCGAGTTGGCGTAGATGGCCTTCTTGTCGTGGTCCTCCAGAGTCTCGGGGGGCGTGTTCTTGGGATCCTTGATGTGGCCGGCGAGGTTGGCGGTGTTGTTGATCATGTTCTCGCAGGCAATGATGGCGAGGGGCGCCTGGTCGAGCGAGCGCTTGGCGAGGCCCTTGGCGATGACGGGAGCAATGAATTGGAGAATTCGGGGGCCGACGGAGCAGGTCAAGACATCGGCGGAAGCGATCTCATCAATCAGCTTGGCCTCGTCGGTGCGGGAGTTGATGGCAGTGTAGTTGGTGATGGTCTTCTGGGTGATGCCGTGGGTGCCCAGCTCGATGACGTTGTAGGAAGGCTGGGCATTGAGGCTGTCGACAAGCTTGTCGACGACATCGGCGAAGATGACGCGGTAGCCAGCCTCGTGCAAGAAGCAGGCGACGAAGCCGCGGCCGATGTTGCCGGCGCCGAAGTGAACAGCTTTCTTAGTCATGTTGAGCAATGCAGACGGGCGTCAAGACAGAAGCAGTGTGTTCAGATGAAGGGAGAGAGAGGCAACGCCGGTGCAAGCGGAATTGCGATTGAATAGCTGGAGATGGTGGGGGGTTGCGAGGAGGTGTAGGAGGTGCGGTAGGAAGTAGGGGAGAAGGGAGAAGCAGGCGGGGAAGAAGAGAGGCTTTATACGAAGTGATCTCGTCGCATTAAAGACGGGAAGGGAGGAGAGGAGAGGAGAGGCAAGAGCGAGGGACAGTCAGTCAGGCAGGCAAGTGGGGGGGGGCGTTGGTTGAGTGAGTGAGTGAGTGAGAGACCTGGGAGTGAGTGAGTGAGCAGGCAGGGTAGGTACGAGGGGTGGCGGGGTGGAGGGGTTAGTATTCCCGTTGCTACCAGGCAGGCGCCAGTCGGTACGTCTGGACGTATTAGTGTACGTATTAGTGGCAGGTACTACCTCACGCCGCCCTACCTTCCCCGGGTACTTCCTTTGTATCCCGTCTGTTCCTCCGTATTCCGAGAGACTCAGGTAGCTGTTACCGTCACGAGAGCCCGTCACTCACATGCGCTCTGTTTGCACCGACAAGTGCGCATCTCGAGCCACAACCGGTACCGACTACACAGGTAGGTATCAGCACATCGGCCAGCGAGTTACGGACGTAGCGAGAGCTTAGTTGAACTATCTAATGTAACGCTTCGGGATAGCATACATCGCATACCCACACCTTATATAGAGGAGCATTGGATGCCAATCATCAACGAGAGGCCACTTATGTAAACAAGCGTTGCGTGCAAGCTACGGAATAGAGATACCGCATCTTCCCGTAGAGAGAGGACTCATTGGCCGGAGCTTAGTTAGGTGCTATTCACATTATCCGGAGAGTCACTGCTTAGTAGATGGCATCATGGCCTTCTTCCCCGCCCAATCTATCCCGTACAGAACTTTCCTACATCCAGCCATGTCCATGGAGGGAATACCGTGCCAGATCCGTGCCAGGCCGTCGAATGCCGTCGAATGGCTGCGGCCTGCTACAATTCCCTCATGCAGCCATGCAGCTGCTGTGACCGGAGCCAATCTCGAGGGCACAATCTCGAGGGCAACTGACAGACGTTGCATCGACGCGAGACCCGTCGCATCTCCATGCGCTGTTTGTGCCCTGTGGGCCGCTTGCCGGGGGGAGTTTGGGTTCATGAGGGACTTCACACATGTGCAACACACCTGGCTACCAGGTACACGCGTTTGTCCATTTGTACGAAGTACGTAATACCGAGAGACAAGATGCGGCCGTTTTTCTCGCCGAGTACGGCCCATGCCGTACAGCAGGTAAATTGGAAGCACGCAGTACGCGCGCAGTATTCCGTACACTAGGACCATTCGAGGTAGGTATGTTGGAGAGGCGAAACAGAGAGAACAGACGAAAAGGAAGAGAGAAGAGAAAAGAATAGCACTGCCCACCGCTAACTATGACTTACAAGCGCTATGTATAGAGCGTGCCTTAGATATACTCGGCCGGCCAGAGAGTCCGGCCACGCTGCATCGCCCGCCAACTCTCAATACGCCTGAGTGGCCGGGATCTATGATAGGCCGAGAAACAGCGAGGTGGACCTGAGACGCTGGTGCACCTCATACGGGCTGCCTCCTGGAGCCGGTTAGCATGGCGTGGATACCTCTGTAGCAGGCTATAGGGCCTGTAGCAGGCAGGTATAGGACTCCAGCGCCGGGCAGCTCCACGGCCTGTTCGTGAACTAAGACGTCGATCCAGAGATCCCCCAGTCCACGATAACGACATACCCCAAAAAATGACTCGAGAAAAGATCGATGCAAACTCGCCTTCCTGCCTTGGTATCCGCCCTACACTATGCTGCCAACCAATAAAATCCACAAAGCCCCCGGCCTTCCCGGTCAGCTCCCCGATGTCATCATATCGAATTCCCATCTCGAGTCCCTCGCACTTATTACGGATTACTAGTCTACTGTCCCTCCATGCGATCTTGGCAACTACACGACGCATGCATCCCTGGATAGACACACCATGCCCCAGTGATGAATTATCTATCTATCTTCTCACAACGCCGCAGGTTCGGCTCCAGATCGGGATTCCGGTGGACTGACCCAATATGCGAAGCACAAGACATACAGCATATCTATCTATCTATCTATCTATGTTATCCTCCCATGTCGACGTCACCGGCATCGCGCCCTGGATAGGTATAGACAGACAGGCTTCTAGTCCCGCCGTCAACTCCATTATCTGGGCTTGGCCCGCGAATAAAACGTCACGACATGATATTATGTAAATACAGCCCCGACAGCCCCGACAGCCTATGAGATGCCGGAATCCCTCACCTGCCACCACCTCAAACTGCGTAATTACCGCAAATAGCACGTGGGCCCATGGCGCGACGGGACCTCACCAAAGGCAACCTACGAGATAACCATGTTCGCCCGTGCCATCCAGCTCCAAAATCCCACCGCCTCGCGAAGACACGCTCGGCCATGGCTAGGCTGGACGGCCCGATTTTATTGCCCGACCCCTTATTACATAGTACGGTACTAAATACCCATGCCGCTTTCACTTCGGCGCAAGTCTCGCCCGTGCCATCCGAATCCCAAACCTCATCGATCGAAACAATAATAAGTTTCACAACTCCCCATCACTGGATAGGCAAATCCGTGACAGACCAGGTAACCCTACATCACGCCGTCACAGCCACAGTCACAGGGCAGATGAAAAACGCCAAGCCCGCTACCGCCGGATTCCCGCCAGACCACCACCCCCCCTACGATCTACATCACATCACATCCCGCCCGTCTCTCCGCCTCAACCAGACGCAAAGCAAATACGTGCTTACACGCGTAGTAAAACTTTTACCACACACTTTTTTCCCACACCCCTTCCCAACCCCACGCCCGGCCGACCGGCCCCATGCCGGTCCACCCCCGATCCGGTCACGGCTCCGTGGGCAGACGAGCAGTCCAGTAATACACTACATATCTAGATCGATAGACTCCTAATCCTAAGTCGAGTCCCTCGGCACTCACGTAGACGCCCGTATCTTTACATGATAAATCCAGGAAAGAGGAAATGATCGTTCACGTGTACGATATAGACTAGATAGATGACAGTCGACTAGGCAAGCGACTTGTCCGCAATGCCTAGGTAATCAATACCTACAGGCCATACAAGAATACTTTCCATCACGATCAGGGGACGAGCACAGTCTCAAAAGTGTAATGCCATGTGTAGCAATGTGTAGCTGTATGCATATATTCCAACCCAAGCCGCGCTGACCCTTACTAAGTATACGAAGCATCGCGGGCAATAATGCCTGTCATTCAACTAAGCGACGTGTACCTGTCAGAAAGCGTTGTTTTCTTTTTCTTTTTCCTTTTTTTTTTTGATGCCCGTCGCGAGACCCTTAGACTTAATTATATAGAACTGCCTCTTTTTTTGGTTTTCAACGGAGGACAGGGGAGAGCCCCCTTTTGGCCCTACACTACCGAAGCCTATTACTGGAAGTAGTCAGGGGGTTGAGGTGGCCCACCGACCACCACATCCACGTCAGAGTCGCCACGATCGCTGCAGCCCGCCGGCCCTTCCCGGCCTTCAGTTGCCGGCATACTTCTTGAATGCCCCGATCAGGCTGCCCGTGCTGGCATCGTGGCCGTCACCGTTGCCGGGCTCGTCCAGCTCCTTCAGGATCTTCTTGGCCAGGACCTTGCCCAGTTCGACACCCCACTGGTCGAACGAGTTGATATCCCAGATGGCGCCCTCCGTGAACGTGAGGTGCTCGTAGTACACGATGAGAGCGCCGAGCTCCGCGGGGCCGATGACGCCGCCCACCAGGATGCTGGTCGTGGGGCGGTTGCCGAGGAACACCTTGTGTGGCACCAGGTCGTCCGGCGTCCCTTCGCTCTTGACCTGCTCCGGCGTCTTGCCGATCATGAGGGCCTCGGCCTGGGCAAAGTAGTTGGATGCGAGCATCTTCTGGTGCAGGTTGTTGGAGATGGGGTTGTGCGACTTGGCCGCGAGGATGAAGTCGGTGGGAATGAGCTTGGTGCCCTGGTGAACGAGCTGGAAGAAGGAGTGCTGCGCGTTGGTGCAAGGCTCTCCGAACAGGATGGGACCCGTCGTGTACTTAGCCGGGGAACCGTCCGATGTGATCGTCTTGCCGTTGGACTCCATCGATAATTGCTGCAGGTAGGCCGGGAAGCGGTGTAGATACTGGTCGAAACTAGACACAAAACCCGGGTAAGAACGGGGCCATCAGAACGAAATGGGACGAGAGGAGCGACTCGATACTTACGGAGCAACCAAGTGCGTCTGGGCACCGAAGAAATCACTGTACCACACGCTCAAAAGACCACCGAGGACCGGGATGTTGTCCTTGAGGGGCGTCTCGCGGAAGTGCTTGTCCATCTGGTGGGCACCGGCCAGGAACTTCTCAAAGTTGTCGTAGCCAATGTATAGGGCCACACTCAGCCCGATGGCACTCCAGACAGAGTACCGGCCGCCGACCCAGCTCTCGAAGCCAAACATGTTCTTGCTGTCGATGCCGAACTTGGTGACCTCAGGCTCGTTGGTGGAGAGGGCAACAAAGTGCTTCGCAATTTGGCCCTTGCCGCCGGTCTTCTCGATAAACCATGACTTGGCCGTGTTGGCGTTGGTCGTGGTCTCTGCTGTGGTGAAGGTCTTGGAAGCGACCAGGAAGAGGGTCGTCTCAGGGTTGGAGTTGGCCAGCGCCTCGGCCATGTGGGTGCCGTCAATGTTGGAGACGAAATGTAGGGTCATGTCCTTGGCGCCGTAGTGCTTGAGGGACTCGGTGACCATGACAGGACCGCTATTGCGCTGCGATCAGCCCATCCGTTCCGCTTCGGCGTTTCGGGGAAAAGGGAGGCCAACTTACAGGTCGGAACCGCCGATTCCGATGTTGATGATGGTAGTCAGCTTCTTGCCGGTGTATCCCTTCCACTCGCCACTGCGGACCTGCTCGGAAAACTCCTTCATGTGCTTCAGCACGTCATTGACACCACCCGGGGTGTTCATGACGTCCTTGCCGTCGACCTTCATGTCCCAGCCGCCGACATTGCGCAGAGCAGTGTGATAGACGGCGCGCTGCTCGGTGAAGTTGATGCGCTCACCGGCAAACATGGCATCACGCTTCTTCTCGAGGCCGGCCTCCTCGGCCAGCTTGACAAGCAAGTTGATGGTCTCCTCGGTGACCAGGTTCTTGCTAAAGTCGAACAGGATGTCCGTGCTGGAGGGGGCATCATGGAAGGTCTTGCTCAGCTTGTCGAAGCGGGCCGGGTCAGCGGCAAAAGCATCTTTCAAGACAAAGGTCTTGCCCACGGTCCTGTGGTGCTCCTCGAGAGCAGCCCAGGCGGACAGCGAAGAAGCTTGAGGCATGTTGTGTAGTTTGTATAGGTACTGGACCGAGCGAGACGAGGAACGAGAGAGGAAATGGAGTGACGATCTGGGAGAGTGCCCGGTTCGGTTATGGCAGGAAGAGCAAAGGGTATTATAGCGGGTGTAGGTCAGCAGTACATAGCAAGAAGAGGAATATGGAGGGGCATGGGCACGGGCATGACGAAGACGACTTAATAAAGCGGGATTATAGTCCGTCTACCTGGATGGGCCGGAGTCGCTGGAGGGGCTACCTACATACCGTAGGAATTCCATTACATACTGGCAGTACCCCGCCGCCCCCGCGCTGACTTATCGGGCAGCGCCTTATGTAAGAGCCTATGGTAAGCTACCGGCCCCGGGCATCGCACGCTATCGCACAGCGGGACGCATTACTACGACGGTGCGCGAGACGGGCCAGAAGCCTATAGCAGGCCATAGCGGGCTATAGCGGGCTATAGCAGGCCATGGCTGGCTTATCGTGGTTATAAATCCGCCTGCAGCGACGCAGCAGGTACCTACCTGTACATGCCTCAGCTGTATGGCGGGGTAGCTTATCCCCACATCCAGATCCATTTGGAACCTCCGAGACATGCCAACTGCTTGGCCTGCTTATTCCATATTTCTGTTCCCTACCACGCTCTTCTGTGTTTCCGTTACCTGTACGTAGTAATAACAACAAACTGACAAACTGACAAACTGGGATAGTAACGACTGCAGACTGAATACGTTCGTGGCTTACTACCATTGCTGGGGCTAATGGATGCAAGCCTCGTCTGGGAGACTGGCGTCTTGTCGGGTCGCGAATGCGAAAAGCCACCAAGCCAGCTACTCTGTGCGTAAAGCCAATGCCTATCTTTGTTAAAAAAAAAAGAGCCAGATTCTCCATTGTCAGCCTGCCGCAGCTACCTTGCCCTTCATACTAGTAGTTCGGTCGCCTGGGCCGTTTTTCTGCTTGCCTGCTTTCCCTCTTCCTGCCTTTTCAACTTCTTCCTTTGGGATGTCTCCTGCATCTCCTTTGATCAAAGCTAAAGACAAATCTTGAAGCCCCGTGCCAGCACTGCCTGTGATTGCCAGTCTAGCTTTCCAAAGCCACCCGCCGGATCAATGATCGTGTGTTGACATGTAACCGTCCACTGCTAAAACCCCATGCTATTCCAACCCTCCTAGAACTCGTCTATCTATACCGATCCTGAACACTACCAACGAACGAGGGGTCCTTAATACTTCCACCTCCGTCTCCTAGGCCCGCGATCGGTCGGTTGTAGCTGAAGCCCGCAAACTGGTCCTGCGCAGTCTGCGACAGCGCCGCGCCCTCGACGAACGAGTCCATCGGCACCTCTCCGGTGAACACGTGGTCGAAATTCTTCACGTCCGTAGCATCCTCCTAGAGATCCCATCGTTAGCAATGCACGCATCAGACCAAATACACAGAGGAAAAAAAATCGTTTACATACCACCGTCGGTTTGAATGTCGGCTCGTACTTGCGCTGAAGGAGCTTGCGCCAATCTATGGCATGGAAGAAGGGGTGTGCCTTGATCTCCGCACTGCCCCCGGCTCCTAATCGTTCCTCGGGCTTGCGGTTCAGTAGCTTGGTGAGCAGGTCTTTCGCCGCAGGGGGCACCGTATCTGACGACGGGAAGTCGAGAGGCGCCGATAGGATCTTGCGGTACATCTCATTCGTGTTATCGTCGTAGAAGGGCGGCAGGCCCGCGAGCATTTCGTAGAGAAGGACGCCCAGCGTCCACCAATCTACCGTCTTATTGTATCCCTGGCCCATGAGCAGCTCGGGTGCCAGATATTCCGGCGTGCCGCAGAACGTGTTCGTCTGGTCCTCGTCCTTCATGTCGAGCTTACAGAGCCCAAAGTCGCACAGCGCGATATGGCCTTGATAGTCGAGCAAGATGTTCTCCGGCTTGAGGTCACGATAGATGACATTGAACCCATGCAGACACTCTAGTGCACAAAGGAGCTCGGCTGTGTAGAAACGCGCTCTGTTGACATCGAATCGTGTCTCGTTTTGTAAGTGGTGGAACAGCTCACCGCCGTTGACGAAGGCCAGGACAAAGTAGAGCTTTTCGGGGGACTGAAACGTGAACTTAAGGGGCACGATGAAGGGGTTGTTGATCTGCGCAAGGACCGATCTCTCGGCGAGCGTATGAGCCACCTCGGATCGAGAGATGATGTGTGCCTTGCGAATCGTCTTGAGGGCGTAGATCCGGTTTGTATCCTTCTTCCGCACCTGCATGACCTTGCCAAAACTACCCTTGCCAACAACTTTGAGCAGCTCGAAGTCCTCCCTGACGAGTTTACCTTTGCGGCTTTCGATGTACTGGACGCCAATTTTCAACTTGCCGGAGCCGTATTGAACATCCACCCATTCGACGCCACTCTGTCCAAGCTCTCGTTCTCGGCTCGAGAATTCAGCGGCGGCCTTCTCGCGCTCCTTCTTGCTCGCCTTGGCGTCTTCCACGAAGACGCGCTTCTCTTCAAAGCGCGGATTTATGCGAACGACGCCCATGAAGATGTCCTGGCTTCGGCCTGAGCCGGGTTGTGCATTTGGGTTCCGTATATAGAGATGTACGTTGAGTTCGGTCGCACGAGACACGTCAAATTTGAACTGGATGCTTTCGCCAGCCCACAAGGGGTTCTCGGGAGTACCCGATACAGCGTTGGCGAAAACCTGGACTTTGTCGAAGTCGATCATGGCGTACGGCAAGTATTTGCTAGATATTCTACCATGGTTAGAGGGAATGCCAGAAAACCCGCCGGCCGAGGTTTGGGGACGAGCAGAGCCATTCACGTGGGCAGGCCGTTGGGAGGAGCCGGGTCTAGTGGAGCCAGCGAGTGCGGTACCGGTTGACATGGACCCCGATTGGTGCTGCGAGGACAGGGCATTGCGATGCTGGTCGGGCAGCGCGAAGCTGTGACCCTCGTGAAGGGTGATGACGAGGATACCGGGCTTGGGCGGCTTGATGACAGGCTCTTGCACCAAAGCCTCAGAGGCAGCTGCGAGGAATGTGAGCATCGACTGTGCGTGGAATAGGCCAAGGGAAACATCGGAATTACGCACCAATAGAATTGTCAGTGGGAGTCGGCGTGATCGGGGTGGGTATGAGTCCCTTTTCGTCTTTCTCCGTAATAGTAGATGTCGAGGTGTTACGGGAGAAAGTGCTTGTGAGGGGGCCCAGATGGGTCTCTTTCAACTCTGTTCAGGGGAAAAGGTCGCGTTAGTCGGCTAGTTGTCTCTGGCTTTGTTTTTTTTTTGGACTCCACGGCAGTGAAGAGTAGAGAGGGCAATGTACCCGTCGATGGGGATGAGCGGAAGGAGAGATGGTCGGTGCAGGGCACGACGGCGGCGCAAAGACACCCGGGATGAATACGTACTTTTGGTGAGCTTCCACGACATTTTGTAGTCTCAATGACGTGCTGACGCGGAGTGGGACTATAGAAAAGCTCGGTTGATGTGCGCAAAGAACACAGTCATAATCCAGCGGATAGCATATGCTGTTGACGTCGATGTTGATGATGATGATTTTGTTGCTGTTGCTGTTGCTGTCGCGGTGCAGAATGGTAGAGTGGTAGAACGGTAGAACGGTAGGATGGATCGGCAGAGATGCTAAAGGTTGTATGTAGGGTTACGGACTTGGAAGGGCTGTCAGTAAGTAGGCTGGTACCCTGTAGTAAGCGAATGGCGGCGTGCTTCGTGGGGTGCAGGACACGTTAGGCCAGGCCGCAGCTGGATAGTCTGTAGGTAGTTGATTGGAAGATGACGCTGTCGTTACGACTTGTCTCGCTGGAGATGCGAGCCCGTCTATGGAACGACAAAGGCGGTGGAGCGGCACTCAATCGTTGGGGCGGAAGGACACCACACAGGAGCCCGGCGCCGGGAACGAATGTCGGGACAAGCAACGAATATAGGCTGTAAAAATGAAAGGGGGAAGAGAGAGAGAGAGAGAGAGAGAGAGGAAGAGGGAGGAAGAGGCTTGATTGATGAATTGATTGATTGCTGTTGGATTGAATGGTTGAGCAGGGGTGAAGGTGGCTGTGGGCTTATGAATGGAAGAAAGGAGAGGAGGCGGAGGATATGGCACCAACAGTCCCCTACGCGGTACCTAAACTTGCCGACCTACAGGCGGTATACCTGGGGTGTATATACCTGGGGCTGTAGCGTTGAAGACCAGGCCGGGCTGATTTAGGTACCTACGCCGGGTAACAGGTACCATAAGCCGCTATCCGTGCCCCTATTCCGTTCCCACTGGAGTGTCTACGTAAGCCAGTACCATAAAGTACGCAGATTAACGGGTGATTACCGGGTGATTACCGGTATACGGAACTAACAATTAGTACCAGGTCAGTTCCCCTGATTTGCCATTACCCGTATCCTGTACCTCGTACGAGGATCTGAAATATAAGGAGCCGCTATCTAAGACCTGTTGCCATCCGGAACAAGCTTCCAGTCGACTTGACGGCTCTTCACTTTTCATCTGGCATTGATTGCTTCGCCCCCCAAGTCTGTAATTTCCAACTATGCGCCAATTACCTGGTAACTCGACTACCGGTACTTAATCCAAGCCTTCACAGTAACATTACAGTGTATCTGGGCATAGTTAGCGCACTGACATATGTTGCACACTGTGTAGCTGCACGGACTGGGCACGGCCAACAGAGAACCGTTTCATTGTGTGGTACCCAAGGTAACTATCCGTATTGTGTCTTCCGTCTTCCGTCCGTCTTCCATACCACCTGGTAGCTCATAATCTGAATTATTGCGAACTTGGTACGTGAAAACCATTTGCCATGCCGTACGTACCGCACGTATTTACCCGTCATTCATTACAGAACATGATGCCTAATAAATCCTTCCCTCCGGTAGCGAGATTGCAATCCCTCGTGCCTTGTGACTCGGGCGAAAGTGGGCTGTGGGGGTACTCGGTCAACAGGAGAACTACCAACATGGTGCCCTCCAATTTGTAGGTACCCTCCTGTAGTCTGTACCCGGTGACTCAACGCAGCGAGATTGCCAGCTCTGCCATCCATACGCATCCTAGGAAGACAGGAAACAATGCAAGCCAGAACCACCACATCTCCACGGACAGACGAGACCGTAGCCATTTCAGCCACCGCTGGCCCGCACTTCGGCGGTGGACACAGACAGTTGTCCCGAAGATGAGGCAGCCGAGGCCGGGCCGTGATTCGCATTCTAGATGCTCTCGGCGTCTCTGCATGAGCAGCCTGGACACGTGGTCAGCCCAACAATGTGTCTGCGGCTAGCGGCGCAGGGACGGAAAGTCACCGTCACGTACTTGACGCTGCCCCTACAGAATCTCAGGTCGCTCCGGAGATCGCAATTCCCGTCGTAGGGGCACTTCAGGTCTAGGTTTCGGCACTCCATGAGCCAATCGACCTTGAGCGTGACACCCGTGTCCACCAGATAGAAGAAATGGCGCGACGTGAACTTGAGGGAAAGGGCATCGGGGTAGGTGAGGCGCTCCGCTATGAGAAGGTGAAGCTCGGTTGGCAGACCAGCCAAAGAGGCCCTGCGATCCGGATTCGGTCGGTAGAGAGTCTCTTCAGCACTTGTTCCAACACGACCCGAAACTGGCGCTCGGGGGAGTAAGGGGAACATGCTAGGCGAGGCTAGCTGGCGATGTTAGATTATCAAATGGGATTAGACTTGGCGAAGAGTACGACACAAATGACCTCGAGCCTGCGTATACCGTCAGGGGGTGCCATGACCCTCATATATCCAACTGCTGCCTTGTTGTCGCCCTTTTTCGTCCCGTATACGCATCCGAGTTATCGTGTTCGATGCGTCACTTGGCAGTGGCAGTGGCAGTGTGCAGAGTAGGCTCCTCGCCATGCCTATCATGGGAATGTAGACACATGTGTCTACCTACGAAGTATCTACTTCGTACGAAGTACACCAGGCATCCGAATAACTGCTGGGCCGAAGGATCAGCCACCTATCTACCCGTTGCTACACGCCTGACTACCGTGTACCTACCTGGGTACGGAATACATCACACTGGATTGCCTATCTACTACGCCCCAGGGTTGCGGCGAAGACCTGGGAAGTCCCTACATCAAATGGTCGTGCCTCTTATGGACTGGAGGATGTACACTACGAGACACGCCGGCTCAATCGATTCCCAATGTTACGGTAATTCAGCTTATCTCAGACCTCAGACCAGTTGTGTGGCTAAAAAGCGGGGCAAAAGGTACATCTGGAATCCAAGGATCCACTGCGCTAAAATTTCAACCAAT
>MU279919.1:9212-33664 GCA_022385655.1 Xylaria intraflava | reverse complement strand
CCCCCTTCACCGAATTTCCAGGAATTCTCCTGGCAGTCCTTTTCAATACAGTCATACAACTCCAACAGTACTATCGTGACCCTGTAAATCTGACACATAGTAATTGAAATTGCAGAATCCATTCATCGGCTGGTCCGAGACGTCAGTCTTGCTCTGAGCGCTTGCAACCACATTCCCATCCTCATCAAGCAGTTCGAGTATTTGCGTGCCCGTCTTCAGGCCTTCGATTGAGTTGTAACTCAGCCCGGCAGTCACGGTCTGCGTTGCGAGGACCGCTCCGCCGCTAGAGATCCGGACCCGGAATCCTTGACTGCCAGCCGGAAGAACCACGGCATAGACTACGGTGTCTCGGGCTGCGCCGCTGCCACGAGGCGTGCCGTCACCGCCATTGTTGAGGCACGATTTCAGGACACCGCGGTACCACATGGCTCCGGCGAACGAGGCCCCATTGGATGGGGCCATGGCACTTACGTCCGATGCGCCGCCCTTGAATGCGTCGATGAAAGATGAGATTAAGGGCTGCCATCCCGTATGGGGATTTTCGTCCGTGTCTCCATACTGGAGGATCTCTTCAGTTACCGTCTCAGGCCAGGACATACCGATGTAGTGGCTTTCTCCAGCATCATTCTGAGAGAGTATGTCAGTCGGAGCCTCAGTCTATGGCCATGATACGAATACAAATGCCGGAGGAGACACAATGAAAATTGGGCTTACCCAGGTGATAACCTCCGTGAATTCAGGCGATAACTGCAAGATCTGATTCATACGCTCCACCAAGGTTGTCTCACCCTCGCGGTACCACGAGTCTCCGCAGCAGTGCTTGTACTGGAGTGTAGACAGCCCTAGAGTGCTTCAGCTTCCACCGTCCAGGAAGAATGGGGAAAGAGACCTTCTTTTCACATACCCATGACATAAGTCTTTCCCGCAGTATCGGCTGCTTCCTTGACAGCCTGGTCCCGAGCCGACGATACGTTAGTCCCAGGAGTATCCGACACGTCGGGCCAATTCGTCTCCCAGCTGAAGACGCCGTCAACAGCATCACTCCAATTCTGGAAGAAAGTGGAAGGTTGACTGTAGTAATCCACGTCGGCTTCGGGATTCGGAATGAGGTAGACGTTATTCGCCGTCTTAAAGTCCCGCCAGGCGTCTGCGCCTATGGCCCCGCCGCTATAGGACGACACAACAGGCAGGTTCGCGTCGCCATAGTGCAAGTACGAAGCGCGATCCGCGAACTGCTGGTACAATGCCGCGTGTTCATTTATATCTGCCGTTTGGTAAAAGTCGAAGCTGAAGAACAGCTTGAAGTCGTCCCTGGTGTCGGCGTAGTCGAAGAGCTGATTCACCGCGCTGATCAGCCAGTCTGCGTTAGGCACGCCGATATTCAGCGCGAATGCATCAAAGCCTGTTGCGGCCGCTTGCTGAATGTCCTGCTGCGCATGATCTGTGTCGGGGCTGATCCCTCCAACCTGAATGCGAATTAGTGGAAGAAGTGTACGAGGTCGCAGATGTGGAAAGTAACTACCAGGTAGTGCGCGAACACCAACTTCGCTTCCACCGCTACGCCTAGAAGGCCACCGCTTGCCGCCAGGAGGGCTGAGATGATAACGCGATACATCATGGCTTCTGACAGGCTGTGAAGCTACGCAAATGCCGTGATTGTTGAAGTTGCATTACTTACTGCTGGCGTCCAATGGCTTATGGGGCGCATTTATTTTACCCTGAACTCCTATCCCGCCCCCTCATCAAGAAAGTCTTTCCTCCAATACCCGTTGGATAGCCTGCATACTCCAAGGACGGCTTGTTCCATTTATAGGATACCAAGCGTTTCGAGTTCCAGCCCGAGGCTACGCGACTACGGAGGGGAAGCGTCAGAACTACACAACGAAATCTCAGTCCCGAATATCCCAACTAGAATTTCATTTGGATTTGATTTTATTCGATTGTTCTCATGACCCATCGTTACTCGTTATTTCGTGTCCACCTCTGGAACCGTCTAATTCACCCCAAATTGTAACGATCCCAGTGTGCCATCATAGGTGGGTTGGCGAGCCCCCAAGCTTAATAAGCCATGCTCTCCTTCAAGTCGCTTCAGCCGTGGTTATCTCCATTCCACTCCTACACGCAGAACTCATGGGGTCCATCAGGGGGCGGTCTAGTCGTGGCCTGTCAGCGCTAGGTATTAACTGCAAGCCGAAGCACGATGTCGATATGTGACGAGTTTCGTTAAGCCATAGGTAATGAGAGCGCCTCTGTTGCCGGCGCCGGCGGTTTTGATCGAGTTGAGTTGTCGGATTCGACATGTGATGATTTCCCGGGCCTCCCACTGGCCGGTAGTGAAATAACCAAGATACCCTGCTAATATCTTATGTAGCAGGGCGTGATCGTGGCCTCTTATAATGTTACGGCATGTGGGAAGCCAGGTTACGTGGGGGCGTCTCGTCTAGCAAGCAATACCGCTGAAGGCCCGTGCCAGAGCGGCCTGGTCCATGCCTTCCCAGGACATGTGTTTTCCGAGGCGTGTGATGCTGTCGCTAGTCTTGGTTCGCCTGTAAAGCTTGCGCAATTTGGATCCCCCGGTCTGCAGTTCTTCGACAAGAGTGTGTGCTCTTTCGAAGGAACTTCTGGAGGCCCGACTGGACTCTGTTGAGGATGGCATTTTGATGGCTGGGAGGGGAATACTGGATTCCTCGAGAATATGACAAGTCGAGTGATGCGGTTGATGGCTACATATGCTCTGACTTTTGAAAGATCATGACGGGCGACGTGGTGTCTTTTAAGTACCTAAGCCTTCATAGTCGACGAGCAAAGCATGTATCCACTTGACAATAGATGCATGAAGCATTCCGTGGTGCTCACTAGTGTCACCTCGGGCTGGAACAGAGCGTGTGATGAGAGTAAGCTTATGGTAACTATCTAGATAGCTAGGTAGTAGCCCGGCATGGAGTATGGTAAATTCCTAGAGCCTGAACTTCAATGCCTCCTGTACGGAATACCTACCTAATTCTGGTACGGCATTGTTATTATTAGAGCGCGGCTTGACTAAGAGCTTGACTTATTGAAACGGCTAAGCAGTTAGGACGGAGGACACAGAATGCATATACTTTCCTCATTTACCAGGTAAGTTAGACATAACATTCAACTAATACACACAGAGAACAATCGCATTTGCACCTGTATGAGGACTCGGCCAGGCGAGTTACCTACTGAAAAAGAGAAGGTGGGCCGGTAAATATCTGACAGACCAAACAGAGTCGAACCCTGCGCGGCATACACGACTGTACATGGAGATTTGATCCTGCGGATGTCTCCAAGTATTATTATTAGTAGCGTTTAGATTGCTGGATACCTGGCCCCCAAGTTTAACCAAATGGTGGCCGGTTTGTTGTAACGATAAATTTCACCCAATCGTGACTGAGGTTTTCTAGTTCTAATAATAGCAGCATCTACCAAATCATCCCCTGGCAAACCAGCTCGAGCTCCGCTGAATGTTCTCCGGATAGCCAGCCTAACCCGGCTACGCATTCTACGATTATTAACGTATGGGAAACATCAATACACATCGGCAATACTGATAGTATAGCTATGCACGTCTCCCAGTTCTCTTCCATGCCTGAGGCGACCTATTCAAAGATGATGGCTTCTCAGGTAGATGCATAATATACACTAGACGGGTACGCTGGTTTAGTTGCATAGGCGCCTTACATAATGTCCACGATAACTCGATACTCAGAACGACACGGCTGTTCAAAATGTGGGCCGATGCGCTATCTAGCCCGATTTAGGAAGGCGGTGAGCGCGGATCGGGTGGGTCCATGCGCGTACAGGGACTTTCTGCTCTTCGCCTGGGCAGAATTAAAAAAAAGTTGACATCGAAGCCACTCACGCGAGGACTCAATGCCATTTCAGTAACAGGCGCATAACTGGGGGCGAGCGAAATCTTATCGGGATTTTACCACTTTTCAGTTTATTTACACACATCTATCACTACCTGAAGGCATTGTAGAGATTCTTCCCTTCCCGTACCGCCTTAGGGGTTCGCCCCGATTCGGTCGCAACAATGGATATTCACCGCGTTAGATATGTGCCTTACAACCCGGCCCCCATCAACTGTGTGGCCTTCTCCCAACCTGTCGCCTTTAAGAAGTCCGGGCCTGTTCGCTTGGCTATTGGCCGCACCTCGGGCGACATAGAGATATGGAGTCCTCTCAATGGGTCATGGCATCAGGAGACTATAATGCGCGGAGGAAAAGGCCGTACAGTGGGCAAGTTGTCCCCGCCTGATAATTCCGCAACTACTAACAAATTGTAGATGGACTTGTCTGGGTAACAGAGCCCGATCAGACTCTGCAGGACGGCAAAAAGATATTCGGCCGACTGAGACTATTCAGTTTCGGCTACTCGAGCACCATCACAGAGTGGGACCTCGAGAAAGGCTGCCCGAAACACCAGTCCGGCGGCACACACGGTGACATATGGTGTCTTGGCGTTCAGCCATTCATTATCCCAGGAAAAGGCGGCGACAAGAGCAAGACCAAGGTCTATCACACCGGCAAGAAACTCGTTGCTGGTACCATGGATGGGAGTCTAGTCTTATACGATATCGACAATGGCGAACTCCGCTATGAACGTGTCCTTGCTAGGGCGTCCTCCAAGAAGACTAAGATGGTCAGCATCGCCTTCAAAAACCGCAATACTGTGGTGGTTGGCACTTCCCAAAGCTCTATCCTTGTATACGACATGCGGAATGGTACGACGCTAGCCAAGATGACCCTGGGTTCGGATCTTGCGAGCGGCGCCAGGGAAATCATTGTGTGGTGTGTGAAGTGTCTCGAAAGAGGGGACATCGTCTCTGGCGACTCGACCGGCGAGCTTCGTATATGGGATGGAAATACTTACACCCAGGCTCAAAGGCTCAAGGCTCATAGTTCTGATGTCCTCTCTCTCGTCACGAGCGCCGATGGTTCTACAATCGTGACTGGCGGCATGGATCGCCGAACCGCCGTCTACAGGAAAACCGCTGGATCGTCAAGATGGGCCAAAATATTCCACAGAAGATTTCACCGTCACGACGTCAAGACGATGGCTTCATTCGAAGGCCACGGTATGAGCGTCGTTGTTTCAGGAGGTATGTAATTGCGCATTCAATGATATCAGGATACTTTGCTTACTAGTATTTAGGGCCTGACGCCACCCCTATCGTGATGCCCCTCCAAAAGGCTGGTATAGAGAACCATCGCACCCTGTCTGCACTGCCCCAGGACCCGCCTCTGCAGAGTGCATACAAGGCTCGACTAATTATCAGTTGGTGGGATCGCGAGGTTTCTATATGGCAGCTTCCGAATTCTTTAGGAGACCTAGCTGGCGATTTAAATGGTAACCATAAAATGCCTAAGAACCGGAAGCTTCTCGCACGCGTTCTCATCAAAGGCGAGGCGAACATTACATCGGCATCCATCAGTGTTGACGGGTCCTTGCTTATGGTCTCGACAATGTCTGACATCAAAGCATTTCATCTACAGCCTCGCGGCGGCACTCGATGGGATGAGCTCAAGATATCGAAGGTTGAGATAGACGAAGGAACGACGTCTTTTGGCGCTACACGGACTCTGATATCCCCGGATGGTCAGTGGGTATGCTTGGTACAAGCCAGCAGCACCGTGTCGCTTTTGCACATAAAACAGCCCTCCACTCTGTCCGAGAAGCCTGTAATTACTCCCAAAGTTCTTCGATTGCATCGTATCCGACGTCAGATACCGAAACACAATGCCCTGGGTGGTCTTGGACACTACGATAGGACAATCACACATGCAGCCTTCTCTCCGGACAGCCAAATGTTGGCCGTTTGTGATCTAGCAGGTTACATTGACACATGGGTTTTAGGGCAACAGCCTCCACGGCCAGAAAATGGGGAAATCGAGACGAATGGTGTTCACCAAAGCGTGGCATCAGATGATAGCTCATCAGACAGTGATGGTGATGATGAAGATGGTGCAGAAACAGGTGAAGACATTCGATGGAGGAGAAATCCTAACGGAAATTTGATCCCAAGACTCAACGCTGCTCCTACGGTTCTATCGTTCTCCAGTCACATTCCTTCTAGAATATCGACAGCACAGGATGATGATATAGACGATTATACCTTATTGGCCGTTACCTCCAAACCCCAAATCGTCCTTATACATCCAAGCCTTGGGTCTCTTGCTCCATGGTCCAGGCGCAACCCTATTTCCAAATTTCCCCTGGAATTTCGAGGCATTCGCGATCTAGTCAAAGGAGCGCTTTGGTCAGGTGACAGGATTTGGCTATACGGGAATTCATATCTCTTCATGTTCGATACGACGCAAGATTTGACCGAGTCTACCCCCAATGACTCGGTAACAGGGGGCGGGTTATCAGTGCAAGGTCAAAAGAGAAAGCGAGGTCCGGATAGCGGCGCTGGTAATAAGATGACGATGGGAGCTCTCGGCCCTACAAAGATCCTGCGTCACATCCGGGGAGAAGCGAAGGAACTGCCTGTTGACGGGCCTGTTCTCGATCCAACGGATGGAGACGAAGCCAGTCAGGCTGGGGGCGATAGCGAGATCGACGAGTCCGACGACGAGGTTTCGGGTGAATTAGCACTCCTCCGAGGTACTCAGGGCAAGCCTTCTCAGACATCACGAGCAAAACAAGGCCCCGCCTTTTGGCACACGTTTAAATATCAGCCAATACTAGGCATTGTGCCTCTGGGTGATGAAACAGAAGAGCAAGGAGACGAAGATACTATGCAGGTTACAATAACTGGGCACAAACCGAAGGCATTAGAGGTCGCCCTTGTAGAACGGCCACGATTTGAAGTGGATTTGCCTGACAGGTATTTTGGGGAGGGCGAGTTTGAGCGTTAACGGTTCTAACCATGGAGACTACTAATGTCTATTCTAAGATGCTTGCTTGGATCGGATACCTAGCTAGCTACTATAGAAATAATACTGTGCTGCAAATCACCGAGTTTGTGCCCTTCGCGAGGTTCTTAAGGCTCTCGTTGCCCTAGTTCCCCCTTACTATAGCCCCGGCCACCATTGTAGAAAATCACATAATGGGAACTCTCCTTATCTACCCCTATATTTTCCCTAGGTACCCGGTAAGTAGATCCAACTCTACAAGCGCGGCCTTGGTTTAAGCGTTCTAGCAGTATCTCCCGCCGTAACGCCCTACGCTTCCAAGTGAAAAGGTACAAGCCAGGAACTTAGAGGCAACGCGTTGACGGTACCGGAGTACCTTGTATTTGGTGAATGTTAGAGAGAAAGCGGCGGCACGGTACGAGAGCATCTTTGTACCTAGTACCTAGTACGTCTTCGAGAGATATTGAATGCGCGAGTAGAACGCGACGGGGACCTCCACGATTAAGGGCAGGAACGCGTGTTTCTGTGTATATATACAAAGTACCGAAGACGCGAACGCGTCGTTGCCTCCTTAAGCCGTCACGGGCGACTCGCTATATTTCAGGTGTTGCTGGCCTAGGTCCTTGCCCTCTTCCTCACCTAGTCTCCCGCCACACTTCTTCCCCCACCACTTCGTCTCTCGCTTCTTCTTTTCTAACCCGTTTCCTATCTCTTCGTCTTGCACCTTGTTCCATCGTATATCCCCTCTCGGCATTCTAATCACATCCCCTTCCATCCCCATCCCCATCCCCATCCAGTTCCATCTTTCGATCAAGCTCGTTGTCATCGCGATAACCATCGGGTGTTCTACACTTGTATCTTCACATCTGGTTTTGTTATTCCACCTCTTTGTGTCTTTCATATCTTCTGTCAACCACCACCATGGCCGCCACATATCCCATCCTAGATACGACCCAGGACAATAGTGTGGCTTCCCACGGCGCCAATTGTGAAGATGACATACCCCTTTCCCCAATCATCGACTCGCAGGTAGTGACCACGGTGCAAAAGTGCGCCAACAATCGCTATTGCAACAGTATCGGTTCATTTCCTTGTCTCAAATGCCACCTTGTCGCCGTGAGTTCACTCATTCCCTCACTCGTTCCCAGACCCGTTCTCCTACATGCCCCTTTACCCACTCACCCGCACTCTACCGCTGACCAACGGTTTCCGAACCGCTCGTGTAGTATTGTTCCAGTGCTTGTGAGTTCCGGAATCGCCGCGTGCACGCATTTATGTGCAAACGTTTCCTGAAAAAGACCAGCTTTGAGGCGGAGAAGAGGCTGCCGGCCTGGGCCCCAGATACGCTCCAAAGAGATCTGATCAAAAAACACTACGGTGTCGATCATCTGGAGCCTGCTCGAGTTGCCAGAACGGGTCTTGACCCAAGCGTCGGCGACGAGCGCGATCGTGAACGTTTCGATCTGTTTGGCGATTATCCAGCCATCGACGTTCTGCGACTCGCAGAGAACGAGGGAGTCGATCGCGAGGAGCCGATGAATCTTCTTTTTATCCGTAAGTATACCTGACGCCGATCCCATCGTCCTTCCTAGATCATTAATAGATTTGAGCTGGCAAACTAACAACTTGTCTCCCAAGAACCTGATGATCTCCGAGATGTGATCAAGACGATCCTTGACATCCCTGAGGAATGCACTACTCCTCTCAAGGTAGTCATCACTGATTGCGCCTCGATCAAGACTGCACGAAGTCTTATTCTACTTCTAATGGCGCTCTCCTCTTATGAACCTGATGATACAGCTGAGTGTGCCGTAGCCTTCTGGTACCATGCTTATATCCCCAAGTGGTGCATTCCAGCCATCAAAGAGTACATTGGTCCGTACTTCTACGGCGACGGTCCGAAGCCCCCACGCGAGAGGAATGATGATATACCCGACCTCGGAGCCGGATTCGATAGAACCTGGTCGTTCGAATCGTCATCCCTCAAGGCCCGTCTGACATATCACCTGTGGGGGGCCGTTCAAGGCATCCTGAACACTTGCCCATGCAGGAATCTCATCGATGCGGAAGACACGTTTGACATAGCTATCGAGGAGGAAGAGTTGTTTGCCAACGAGGACTATAAGGACAGGATGCTGATGAATTACCCTCCCGCCTTGCGCTCCGGCAAGAAGCATTATCTGGGCACCATGAAGCTCATTCCATTTGGGTATCAATGGAACCAAGAAAATTGGCCCATTACTTGGAACCCGTAAGTATATCCTTGGTCCTTTGTGACCGCTGGGCGTTCCCTTCCTATGCTAACGCGGGCATTCAAGGAGCTTGTTCCATACAGACATCTGGCCCCTCAAGTTTGGCGCAGATCCGCTCCGGGGTTGGGACCTCACAGAGGTCGCCAAAAACGAGGATGTGAAAGGTTGCCACAACGATATCTATGGCAAGGCATTCTATTATGTCCGAGACCTGTTCAAGAAGTTCATCTTGAAGCTTCGAATCCTCCCGGTCACCTTTGAGATACTTCCTTACAGCGGCCATTTCGTCACTGAGAAACTCCGATACAAGTTTGATCGCATTGAGGTTAGTTTGAGTCTCCGCCCCTGATTTCCCTCAACTCTCGTCTACCCCGACGGAGAATACACAAGGTGCTGATTTTATAACTCTTGGTATAGACTTCCACCCTTGCCGACGAGGATAAAGCGGGAGTCAGCGAGGTGATAAAGACCTTGGCTCCGCTCCTGAAAGACCCCTCTGAGAATCCGCATGCGGTTCTTATTACGCTTCATCCGAACGTGTTCTCCCAAGTCATTCAGGCCTTTCCCTGCCCTGAGTGTGATCCTTACCGGGCAGAGCGCGTCAAGGCCGCCGTGGAGCTCACCCAGGCGGAACGCGAGCTGCTAGATGCATTCATTCCGCTCCCGGAGTTGCCGAATGACGATGGCAAGGTCAATTGGATTTTCAGCAACGTAGGTTGGAAGCGTCGAGATGCGCGATGGCTGTTCCGCAACCCGACCGCCGCTTGGAAGATATACAAAGAAGTATTCAACTTCGACTACGTCGCAAAGGAGGCGGGCGTCGCCCTGAAAACCACCAACACAGTCGTCGACCCGTGGGTGCGCCGCCTGAAGAATCTCTATGATCTGGGTGAGGACGGACGTCCCGAGCCGCATGCCCAGCAGGAGTTCGACGCCGTGATGCTCACCGGCATGACCAAGGGTTACCGCTACGCCGAGTGGCGCAAGCTGACCAATTCCGAGATCGCCCGCGACAGACACCGAGAGGTGAATAAGCACGAGCCTTACCACGAATACGTCAGCGACGCGACTCTTGAGCGGCTGCGCGAGGCTGGTTCGGATCTGGAGATTTGGATGGGCGAGAACAACTGCGAGAATTGGAAGCCGTATTAGGCGAGACGACCTTTGGTCCTTGGGTTAGTCGTCTTGTTTACAACTACCTACCTACTTTGATGGCCATTGGTGCCGGCCTACCGGTCTTTGATGTTGCAGAAGGGGGAGATGAGTTGAGTTACGAAAACGTGAGAGTCGATTTGAGAAAACTCATCGACGATGACCACATCTATCCAAAGGGAAGGGAATGCGCAGGAATGAAGGGGAGTAATGACATCACGAAACAGAACGGCGTATGGCGAAATGACGGAAAAAATGCGGAACGGAAAAGAAAAAGGGCATGAAAAATGGCTGTTCTACTTGATGGACTGATTTGATTTTCGGTTGCTCCTCTGATACTAATTGTTGTCGACTTTTCGACGGAATCTCGCGGGAGTTCAAAATACCTTTTTACCCTCCTGTACGATCATATTCGGTGCTGGCGCGATAGCAGCATTCGAAGACCGCAAACAATCTCAGAGGATTAATAGATAATTGCTAGTAATACATGCTTCTGTAGTAATAAGTGCTTCGTTTTCTCTGGAATTTGAATGGTGGAGTGCCTCGAGTCAATCGATCTGGGAACGGGAGGTTGCGTTCTTTAGGACGGGGTGCGCTTCTTTTCATGATTGATTTCTGGGATTGAATCTCGTATATACTATCGACCTTCTGGTGCTTCGATATAATATGTAGGGACATGTTTTTGGCTGGGAGGTTGGTGATAGATAAGTCGACGTTGGAGGTCCCGTCGGTTCAGGGTCGGTATTGTGGGGACTCGGTGCGATGGAATTGACGAGGTGAAAGTCACATGACCGCCGCGCCAATATACTTCTAGCGGGCCGGCCGCGTAATCTCTCTTTCTTCCCTCCGATAGGTAGAAGTATCACTATCAAAACTACTTCTTGCCCATCACTTCGCTACAACCTATCCGATTCAGTCTGCGAGGTCCTTGAGTCGGGACAATAGATGGGTAGCGTTATATCAAGCTGACGGCCTAGGCTCCCAGAAGCAATTACCCATTGGCGGTGATTCTTTGCACCAGGCCTCTAATCTACACCCCCTGCCTCGGAGAAAACCCCCAAATGAGATTGTCGTCCCGCTTCTCCACTCCCGGCTTCCCGCCTCAGCGATAAGCGCACAGCCGGCCGGGACAAACTATCTAAAGGGTTGTTTATCTTTCTGGGCCTACTGCTTGCTTGGCCGTATAGGGGCAAGTCATCTATAGCCAGCCTCCTGGTTTGGATGGGTTGGGCGTCCGGCCGAGTAGTAGGGCTACGATATCAATGCTATGCCATTGCTCGGCCGGCTATATCCCAGAAGTAAATTACCATGAAAAGAACTCGATTAGAAATTGATCGCTCAAGCTCAGCCCTTCCGGCGCTGAGGTAAAACTACCTAGGTAGGTATATTGTAGGTATGCCATCCTCTCAGAGCGGGTGGAGTGGCCGAGCAGGAAGGGCGGCCGAGAAAGAGACAGGGTAAAACGCGTGGCTTCTAGCTTGCCTGGCAAGCGCCCCTTACAAAGCCGGGAGTTCGGCCGGACGGCAGATTCGTCACTAGTTAATAGACTTTCTCTGCCTACGTGATTTTACAAATCCGATCAACTTACGTAGTATACCGTACCGTACTGTAACTACTCTCTATGCAAAGAAGAAAAAGAAGAAGCATCGTTGTCAAGTCGACGAGGAATTCAGAAACGCACCGCAGGTGATCTCCCCTCACTGTACCGATCGCCGTCCATCCGTAACGTTACCTAGATAGCTTCCCTGCCGGAAAAAAAAAGGGACGCCCATCTCCATGCGGAGAACTGCCGCCAGAGTTCAATGCACGGAATAGAATAGGTACATAACTGTTTTTCGTAAATCTTTGCCCATCGCCGTCTTGCCGGCTATCCGTCCGCCCATTGCCCCCCCTTCCTTCCCCCTCCCTTCTTCAAATCAGCCGCAATAGCCAGGCTATAACCGAAAGCCGATCCGGCATTCTTCCTCGTCGGGCAACGGCATGAAGAAATTCACACATAAAAAACCCCCCCCCCCCCCCAAAAAAATAAAATAAAAATAAAATAAAAAATTACGTGTGTAGCTCTTCATTGAAAGCCCCCCTTTCGGAAAAAAAAAGCAACCTGACATAAGAGGCGTCCGAAGTACCTACTCCACGACCGGTCTAGACCCCCTCCCGCCTATGTATCTAACTCTACCATACGCGTTCTCCCAGCCTTACAGAGACGAATCTAAGCTGTCATGGCGCCTATCTAAGATACATACCTACATACATAGGTAGGTAGTCAACGAGGTACGAGGTTACCCGTGACCCCCCTCGTACTAAGTACGCCTCCCCCCAGATCCCATCACAAAGCAAAAAAAAAGCGGAGGCGATCACATTCCATACCGACGTCTACGGGGGGGGAGGTAACGTGGACAGGGAGTAAATATCATCCCGGGCAAGGGTGACGCAAGCAACAAGTTGGAGAAGGGGGGGGGGGGGGGGCCGATTTGATCTTTCGGGTTGCAACAAGGCGAAAAGAGAAAAGGAAAACAAAATCGAAAAAACAAAATCGAAAAAAGACTAAACCTCCCCCCGAAAGGGTAGAAAAAAGGGCCTTGGTTTATTAATTCCCGTCGCTTGAGCTGGATAGATGAAGTAAGATACATACGTCTAACTAACTACCCCGGGGCAATTCTCACAATATACAATGTAGGGAGTAGGTATACCCAAACCCCATCAAACCGCACAAAAACCATCGATTTTTGCCTTCCACAACAAAAGCAGGTCCCGACTCTATTCCATCCAAGCCCGCCAGCTCTACCATGCCAAAAGCAAGAAACCTTAAAATCCTCATTCATACCTACCTACCTACCTACCTACCTACCTACCTACCTACCTACCTACCTAACCTACATATGTGACCTTTTCATGGCTGGCCGGACCGGGGTTGACGCCGTGATGCCGATCGAAGATTTTTTCTTTTAAAGTTTTTTTTTCCTCCCTTTTTTGATTTTTTTCCCTTTTTTTCAATGCATTGTATAGATAGATAGGTAGGTAGGTAGGTAGGTAAGGTAGATAGGTAGGTAGTTACCGATTCCAATCCCTCCTGCGCCACGTGTTCTATCCCGATCGCTTCGTCGTCAATCCGTTACGTCGACAACCTTATGCAGCATATCCCATACCCCATTGTTCGACGTAGACCCATATACGCAATCTGCTCTATACTGCATGGGCTAGGTAGGTAGGTAGGTGGGATAAACCAGTGCGGCCTTGGTACGGTTCATTCACTTGAAGTCGTTTTGCTGGACGCGTATTTGTAGACTTAACCTGATTTCCCATTGTTATTATTATACAGTCTGCGAACCCACCCATATGTCCAGCAAGCTGTTGCTGCGTGGAAGGCTCCCCCGCTATATTGCGTCCGTCTCTTGGTTAGCGTTTGATCGTACGGGTCCGAATGGAAATGCCCACTAACATGAACATTCACACAAGTCACTTTGGGACACGCAGACAAGACAAGAGTAGTACGCAATTGCCAGAGCAAAAAACTGAGAAATATATCTTGTTTCTGGAATATGCTGGTAACGATAACATCGCCATGCGCATCGTCTATCTGGAAAATATGTATAGACTTGTAAAGCCATCTCAGAAAACAAAAAAAGCGGTCTCAGAAGACGCCGAAGGATCACCTACCACCCCGAACCCTTTTTCGTTAGTGATACACCCCTCAATATACTCAAACGACGTCGTCCGTGAACTCCGTCGGTTTGTCCTTCTGTCTCTCCTCCTCCCCCTGTCCCTCATGCATGTATCCAAAAACGCCGTGAGAAAGAGATCCGCCTTCTCTTCACCCCATTCATGCCTCCCGAAAATCAACAAGGTAATATGTATGATGCTGCCTCGCTTAGGGATCCTTCCCTATGACGCCGATAAGTTTGTCCAGTGTATATATGAGATGATGCATGTTGTAAATTAGCCCGACGGCCGTGACAAATGAGAACGGTGAGATGTCGCCGTAAAATAAGTATCATAGTAGGTACAGAGAGCGCGTTGTGGGTATTGCGTGGTCCGAGGGAATTCCACCTGTTTCATTATAAGGTGAACCAGAACAAGCGAGTCCAACATAGTCAGATTGCTGTCACGTATAGTTAAATCGTGACTCATTTGTCAAGCTCACACGCCGGATAGGCCCGAGGGTCATGAAGCCCCAGGCTAAAGAAATAGACGGCGTTGCTGTGCACCGTGGGGGGGTATATAAGTTATTCGTATCCGGGAGCTGAAGTTATAGTGGTATCATGAGCGGCCATCACGACGAGCATGGGGGTCATGAGGTTGTTGGTTACGGCGAGCATTTTCTCCTCGGGCAGCCACCCACTCAGCATTGCCACTCTGTCGACCCGGTTGCTCGGCAGGTAACTTCTGGTCGTCACCAGGGCCCGGTGGTCGTCGTTGACTGCTGCTTGATACATTGGATGGACCTGGCACCATCCTCGTGACGGCTTGTGTGATGGAAGCCACAACATAGCCTCGGAGCTCGCGGTCTTCTTTTGAATCCTCTTTTTCCAATCGGAACCGATCCTCCTTGCTCATATTCGCTCGCCGGAGGTTTTTAATCTCTTGCATGAGATAAAGCATTACAGCTTCAGGACATTTATTCCTTTCACGGGCATGCTCGCTCTTGCGTACGTATCGGCGGGTAACATCCGTCGCGCCGTCTATGCTAAAGGCAATGCAGTATGACATCCGCTTGCCCCAGCCTTCTGTGTAGAGTCGCGGGTTGTCCCAAGCCTCTTCGCAAGCATCGACATGAACCCATCGCTGGTTATGCTCGGAATAGACCTCAGTCCACACGTGATCCTCGGCATTCCACACCCATCGTACACGGCCACCCACGGCCCGACATAACATGCTGAAGCAATTCGCCCACTCACCGCCCCGCCCACGCCTTGTCTGTAATAGGCGCCAGACGTCGCTATATCGTGGGAATCGTTCATTTTTGCCACAAGCTGGATTCGAGCACTGGTAAAGCTCGACTCTCATGGCACCACATGCACTTTCATCAGGCGACGGCGGAGTCATACCCCGCGCAATCGTTGGCGACAAGCAAGCATGGCATGGGGGATTATTCACCCACGTGAAGAAACATCGCTTAAACCATCTATAACCGACACGGATTAGCATCTCACGCAGCTACACACCAGACAGAGCCGTTGTAGGTCGCTTAGGATGGTACAAACCTGAGCAGTGCTTTTATAACACAGTCTTGATAACCCCATTCAGCTCTACGGCCGTCGCCCATACTTTCGGCTTGAGCTTGCAGCACCTGGCTTTCCTCCTCGGCCTCGCTATATATTCTGACTAGGGGAATCACCTGTAGAGCCTCATCTAATAGTCCGGGGTTTTCATATTTGGTTGGGGTCTGTGATAACGAGAGAAGTAGGCTGCGGAACTTCTGAGAATGTTGATCGTGCGGTGCTGGGGACGTCGGCATTAATGGTAAATGGCGTAGAGAGGCATAGGACGGTGGTGTTGAGGAAGAGCCGCCATCGGTGCTATACGCTGTCGATGGCGGGCTAGATGATGTTGCTAAGGACGGGGAGCTGAAATCTGAGGAGGATGGCGATGACTCGGCAGGCGATCGGGCTCGTGATCGACGGGACCGTGATTGTTCAAAATCATGTAAACGTTTAGATTTCAATAGCTGTTCGAATTGCACGCGCAGGTCTCGGGCCCATTCCTCCCCGTAATCATCCTGGTTATTACCACCAGGGACGTTGGTGTGATCGGCCATGATGCGCAGTTGCTGATGGAAGCGAGAGCCAGACAGACGGCAGTCGGAGACGAGAAAGATAAGCCCAGGGCGGCACACGGTCCAAGTGACGGTGTGACCGGTGGTGGCGCAGAGAAGAGGAGACGGTCGCCGGGCTGAGACGTGATGATGGATACCTACCTACTTGCGTGACGCTGTGAGATGCCGAAGGCAGCCGGCCAGTCTCCCCTACAACTCGAGATAGGCGGGGGACGACATTCGTTGGTCTCCCCTTGGTCTCGTGTCTTCATTCGTTGTCATGGATCGATCGCTGGGGTCGACGAGGCCGTGGTTGAGTCGTGGTGTATCCGGGGGCGATGGCAGCGAAGGGCTAGGCGAGGCGGGTTATAAGGAAGAAGGCGCTGGCAGGCAGGCGATGAGCAGATGACTACGGCGATGAGGAATTTAGGTGAGATGGAGCGGCGAAATGGGGGGGGAGGATTGTGATTGAGTTTGCAGGGAAGGGAACGGGAGGGAAATATGGGCCTTTGAAGTAAATGGCTGAATGGGCTCTACGAGGCCTATGGGGCATAATCGGGGTGGGGCACTGCGCTGGCCTGACGGTTGCGCATGGCATGGAGCCCTTGCGAGAGTATCACGGTATTATAGGCGGTACGAGTGCTGTACGAGTGCTGAGGATACCTGGGCATGGTCGGTAGGGCCGCTAGAGGTACGCTATAAATATAGCGCACAGCGTACCGGCCCAGGCATCCAGGGCTACGAGACAGGCTACGAGACAGTCCATGACAGGCTACAAGACAGGCTACAAGTCCCCCTAGCGCGCCTACTGTGGACTACGTCAGGTACCTGCCGACATACATCACAGTACGTCCGTACGCGTACTGGCACCCTCTCTTCACCTCGGGCGGATAGTCTGAACGGCTTAAGCTTGTCGCCGTTACGTAATCAGGTACGGGCAGGGTACCTTACCGACCGCCGTGTCGCGCACCGCACACACGTACCGGCCATGTCATGTGCTGTGTGCGAACCGCCCCACTCCCGCTCAACTGATCGGGACGCGCGTCTCCCTCTTGACTACGCTAGCTCTGTCCTACCCATTGTCCTTGCCCCGTAAGACCGTCTCTCTCTCTCTCTATACCTGCTTTGCAGGCGCATACGATTCATCCCACGCGTCTTTTCCGTCCAATGCGATTTCATCAATCCGGTTATGTAATGTTCTTGGCTTGGCGAGAACTTCGCAGTGTCAACAATAGGGCCCTATCGAGTTAGTATGTATCTGCCATCTACCAGCGTTGTTGTAGCCATGTTCCATAGGAGTAGGTATAGCGCGTAGTACTTCTAAGCACACCAAAATCTGATGACGACGCAAGTACCGTGGAGTCTTGACCAGAACCCCTGCAAGAGTGCACACCTTGTGGACTTACGGGATACGCAACATGCAGTTTGCGCTTTAATGCCAATGTAAGGCAGAATGCCATGCAAAATATTCTTGGCCCGCGCAAGCCGTATGCAATTGGCCAAATAGGTAGATATCGGCACAGACGTATGCTAAGTAGAGCTATGGCTTGACAACAAAACACCTTACCTACCAGATACAGTGAACAAATAGGCCACTCAAAATCTACTGAGTATGAGTGATAAACCCATCTCTATCTTCTCATAGTCCGGATAACCATATAGATAACCTAGGTAGCCCGCTTGAGTGTGTCGTCTTGACTGTGAGTATCTGACCATAGCATGATGGCGACCAGAAATAGACGGCCCGCCTGTTTTACTATCCGATATGTACATACCCACCTGCTTCACTGAGGGCCGTAGGGTGGGTGGGTGCAACATCGAATGGATGCATATTCCGTGGGCACGCCACGAAACACCACCGGTTTGCAATAAACAGATACGATCCTGAAAATAACCTATGTTTAAACGTTGTCTCCAAAGCAGACAGGTGTGCTGTAAAACAGATAGGCATTCTATCTGGGCATTCGACGCAAACGGCCGCAATGTACGACACGGGTGCGAGCCCTTGGGGAACGGCAGCAGGGAGGCGTTACATAGAAGTCACGTAGCAGTACGGGCGCAGCGGTGACAGAGACATGGCAACGTGCCGCACGTATTGGCTATAGTTGTTGATCTATGGAAGAGCGGGGGGGCCTCCTCGGAGAGGACCCGGCAGCAGTAGGACTTCAATCACGGAGGTGTTGCCCAATGACGGCAATCCTATACCTATCTTTGCCCGGGGGACAGACTCGATCCCAGTAAGACTGAGCCCGAGCCTAGCATGAATGAAGGGTATACCAGTTATCTTAGGTGCTTAGTACCGGTGCTCGCGACAGCGACTTCGTGGTAGCTACCTGTATTTCGAAAGCATTGATTTTCTACAGACGTACGGAATACATAGTACGGAATACCTACTTATCAATACGTCCAAAGTTAGTTGGTGGCTTTGGAGGTATAATCGCCCATACGGAAGCTCGTCAAAACTCGGACTACCGTAGTAACGATACCTAGGACGAAGAGTGGCCAGGAATGAAGTCTCGCCAAGACCGGTCGGTCGGGACACAGTAGTAAGGTACATGGATTACGTGGGAAGTGTAATTATAGCGGTCGTGGGGGCTGGGTCATCATAGTTCCAGTGAGCCCCGGGAGGCCACGCAGCTATAATTATAGTGGTATCAGGGGGCCACGACGATTGTGAATGTGGAAGTGGTAAACACGGTGTTGTAACCAGCAGAAGATCTGGGTTGGATCTCGACGGTCGCAACTTCTTCTTTACAGTACGTTTTCCGAAGCCCGATCCCGGACGGACACCCGATCCCACTCCGTACAGCTATTGTTCCATGGGAGTTTGCACTAGTCTTGGACTGCCTGGCGCAGAAGCCACGGCCGCGCTGAACCAGTCCGTGCTCCGAATCCGGTCCGGTCCGAATTCTATGAAGGAAGTCTTGTTTACACTCGGAAGTCACCATCCTGTACGGCGTTCCTGCTCAGACTGGTGCGTGGTTCCACCCGTGCTGGCCTGTAGTGTTCACTATCTATTATCTTCATTGATTAATAGAAGATATCCGCATGGCAGATGGCAGTCAACCTCTCTTGATGGCACGCCAGCAAATAAAGAGGTACAAATCTACCTGGGTATAGCATACGATAGGTACCCTTATTTCAATAGTACTTAATACGCTGAGCAATAGTCTATCCCACTATGTATACCGGGGGAATTCTCAACATGAGTTCGGGATCCGTGTGCGCAAGTTGCACATTGTGGGTTGCGGTTGTAGAGATTTGGCATCCCGTACAGACTTCGTACCTCGACACGAAAGCCAGCCGCGCGTATGCTGTATAGTGTAGATCGGAGGATTCACTGAGAGTCAGATCTTGGGCTGATATAGCTAGCGCTAGTTAGCTTGAGACTGCCTAGCGGTACGATCTTAATGAGGTTCTTTACCCTTTTCTCCTTAATTCTCCAACTCGCCGGGAAGTGGGTATAAGACGTGATTTACCTACCATACGGATTGGTAATGGAGGGAAGTGTCTATCTACACAATTGCGCTTCTGGGTAATTAATTGACGAGTTCACTTCATGGTACTGGATAACACAGTACAGAGCATGTAACTTCTTACCTACCCAGGTACCTAAGCAGCACCTGTAAAAACACCGATAAAAGCGCCGATTGAGGCTCAAGTTAACATGTATCCTCGGTATGTCGGCCTCCCTATATCTCGGCCATCCAGGGGCACCACTCGCCTATAAACCCCTGTCGGGGTGTTTGGGTAGGTGAGGTGACCGGACTCCTGCGGGCGGCCGAACCCCAAGGCAAAGACGTTACGCTACCCTTTTTTTGAAGGCTGAAGCGTGCGGGAGGCGCTGACGCGTCGCCTATTCCACAATGGGCAAAGGCTTGTGTGCCTCGGCCACTAACTGGGCGGGATTGGTCACTCCCTCCAGACAACAAGGAGAGCCGGGGTTTGTTTTCTTGTTGGCTCAACGCCTCTTTTTCTTCGGTCGGGCATTTCGCACAATAGGCTATCCGATGATCCCAGTCGCCGGTTAGTAAGGATGTATATTGATCGCCGTCAAAGATCATCATCTCATCACTTCATCACTTGATGAAATAAAACCTCGGAAAACACTCGTCCCACGATGTGTGAAGTTATGGCCCAATACCACGCTCTTCCGATAACTAACAACCAACAACCAATAACAATACTCTTCCCGGGTGAGAATCACAGAGCTATACGCAGTGCGCGCCGCTCTGGTACTGAAGTATGTCAATTTATCAGGTCCACGTGTGCTACTGTATCTACCAGGTAACTATCTCTCAACTAACGACAACTGAGCGGTCTAGTGTACCTACAACACCACCGCCGCGGGCCGGAATACACAGGCACACAACATTCTACGTCATCAGCTGTATCGCCAAGTAGCAGAGCGCCGTGAGAATTCGATAGTAACGTTTCCATCGGCGCAACTAAGCACGGATTACCTAACTCGTGAACAATTACCCTGCTGGGCTATCCAACCGCCACTTTGTGCGTCAGAATTAAGCTTGCCTGGAGAACACTCACACAATGTAGGTACCCATTAGGTACACACTGCCAGTACGGGGTCATCGTAGAACGTTCCCACTGCTGCTCGGTCACGCCACCTTACCCAGAGGATTTCGGTAGAGGGTTGTGATAAACAAGTACATAGCCTAAAAGACCCTTCAACCCACGCAAGCCTTGCCACTCAGGCCTGGGGCTCAGGCAGTCATTGGCGCGCTTAGTATGATGGCTGCAGTTATCAAGGCAGATTTTCGGCTTGCTCTGGCGTACGCTGTATGACCTCGTCCATGGCGACTCGTCATCGTGTGCTACTTATATTGAACACCATCATCTACGCTAGGACGGGATATACCGCCATCCATCGAGCACCTGGGACCTCTGTCTCGTGACCTGGATAACTATACCTTCTGTCTCGGGCGCCTGACATAGTCTGTGCGCATCCTTCTTCTGTCTCCTCGCAGTATTTCACCATCGAACACCCTATCTACCTACCTATTCCGCACAGCATACAGTAGAGACCGGGTGAAAAAAACACAAACTGAAGAGCTGCGAAGACCCGTCACAGCGGTGTTCATAGCGAGTTCCCAGCGGTCTGAACGGCTCCCGACTTTTGAACCAGGAATGGACCGAATACACGCGGAAGAGCCCCCGCTTTACATAAGTGCCCTGCGCAGTTACTAAGCCATCCCTCCCTCGCAGGCAAATTGGTTCTCCGGCCCGGCTTTTCTGTGGGCCAACGGAGCAGCCGGCGACGAACGAGCAGACGGGCGGCATATTCAGGAGCGCCCCGTTAGCAATTTCTGGGAGTGCGCGGTTAGCAGCGCTCTATGAATGTATCTAGTCAGAAGCGTTCGTCATCACCTACTAACCCAGAGACGCCGGGCGTTCCCCAATAACTACCTAACCTATGACAAGAGTTGCCCGCGCAAATTTGCACTCGTCACCAACCCATCATCTCCATCTTCGACGAGCAAAGCATATGATTTGCTTAGTTTGACACACATTAAACCCAGTGATCAAGCTGCAGTTGGGCAACGCAGATCGGCAACGCTTCGAGATCTAACCGGTCCAAGGATCATCTGGCTAAAAAAGCGAATTGTCAGACATGACGCGTCCTTACTCACCTGATTAAGCCGCGCAGACTTGTATACAGAGTTTTGTATGAGTCAGAGACATTAAAACAATCGCCATCTTAGATAGATAGCCGCGACTTTGAAATGCCCGGTCATTGTAAATTTTTTGCTCGCTTTGTTTGTCATATCGGTGCTGACTCCCGATTCCCCATAGTCAGGCGTATCGCTGCGTGCTTCTCCGGGCAGGCGTATTGTAGGATGTGACGCTTTCACATGTATACCAGTTTGAACGGCACTAAGGCTTCGTTCATCTCAGGACGACGTGTTGATAGACCGTCACGTTTCCCATCCGGAGCTCGACTGTAGTCGTAATCCCGGCCTGTATTGCTAACTCGCTTTGGCCATGCAGAGACAATCACTCGAATCGACGTCTCCAGATACGTAAGCCCGTGGGGCCCGGAGCCGGAAGAGGCGGGTGAGGACGCGAATCTCTCTGCAAGATACTCACCGGCTAGTCGTTTCAGTAGTCAGAACATCGGCTTTGTGCTTTCGACGGCTTTCAGTCCGTGGCCCTGCCGATTCCTTCAGGCGTTCTTCAATACATACAATATAGAGGTATATATGTCACGACTCATAGAACTGATATGAGGCTAATCGGCGGCAGGAAGCTGGGCGGCGACGGGTACCTAGCGCCCCTTGGAACTGCCATAGCGTGGGGGTATCTCCCCCGTCTCCTTACGCAATAATAACTGTCTATTCCGAATACGCTGGGAGGTCTGGCTGCAGAGGCGTTGGTGTGATCCCTGTGGGGGTTTGGGCACTTGAGTGACTCTTCTCTCGATCGAGCCTGATTTGGAAATGGAGCGTGGTAACCGTAGTGGCCAATGCTATGCCATCTGGAGACGGGGTCTATAGGAAGGATAGACAGGTTCTAGATGGTGTCAGTAGGTACGATTGTGCCTACATCGCTAAGGTGAAGGAATAGGGGTTGACTTCAATGTCCTTGATGTCTAGGCTACTTTCAACTATAGTAGGAAGATAATTCATCTTTGATGCCCATATCTACTGGTACATCAGATCAACACACTTTGGAGGTTCAGGACAATTAACCTGGGTGGCATGCCTTTGACAGCCGCGGGTTCTGCTATTTCTGTGAGGACATCGAAACATATCAAAGCCCGCTCCTATATTCTTGTTGAGTCACTTCGGCGGGCTAGATAGAGTTGAGTCGAAGTCTCGACAGGATCCGTAACGACTATCTAGATAATTCAGTCAAGGGCCAATTGCCCGGCGAACACCATGGGGCGAGTAAACAATATGAGCAGGTAGGATTTACTACTATGTCTCATGTCGGCGGAAACGACGTGACTTTTTCACGTGAAGCTAGATGAGAGGTTACACGTTCAACCCTCAAGGCTGTCAACCCTCTGCACTGACAGTGGAAACGAGTGTTATTCATTCCCCCTCGAGACCAACAGTCGCAAATCGCTCAGCTGAGTAGATAAAGAACGACTCCCAAGAACTGGCCCGCCGCATGCCAAACACTATCCAAGGGCCATATGGGAATTCATGATAGATCTTCGACGGCGTTCGTCATCAATATCAACCCCTGAAATAACCATCAACCCGCGCACATTCACTACCACACCTTCATCTCCCACTCTCAATCCGTCTCTGCCTGAATGAATACTCCGCCACCGGCGACACGCGAATCAGGGTTGGAGTTCCCGCTCGCGAGCAGCCTCCACCCACGGATCTCGTCCCGATCTACCACTCTTCTTCCCTCCGTGAGAGCTCGTGCCGCCGTGGCTCGAACGACCTCCACCGCTTCCTTTGCCCTTGTTGCTGCCGCCATAACCACCACTGCCGCTCACATGATCGCCATCGTCCTTGCTCGTTCCATCCTTGCTCCTGTTGGAGGAGCCGCTGCTGTTCGCGTTTCCCTTGGGAGCGTACATTGTCAAAGCGTGCTCTCTGAAGTGCCGGCTCGTCAGCTCTCTGTTGTGAAATGTCCAACTGATGTTTTGACGTGTCAATCGAGAGGGATTCTTACCGAGGCAGTGAAGTAATCCAGTCAAGACGCGCTGTTGGTCGTGCTATATCTTCGTGCTATAGCTTCGCTCTTCAGACGAAAGACAATGGGAACAGACACCACAAGACAACGAAAGAACGCAAGGGAATCGCGGTTTCTCAGCTCGATGACCAGGTATCCGGTGAAATAGCAGAGGCCCCGTAGCTAGCGCCTACCACGATCAAGAACAAGAAGGCGCATACCACCCCCTCTTATAGACCGCGAAGAGCAACTCCGAAGAAAAGCATCCCCTCGATAAACAACGCCCGTGATCCCCCGCCAACATCGCCGGGAGTCGCGCAGCTGACAATATCGAAAGCGACGGTGGCATTGAGGCTCGGACCCAACCTGCCAGCGCGTCTCACCACGCTGCCAATGCCGGCGACGAAGGTCCCGCAGCAAATGCGTCACCGCGCATCGCATCGCAGAGACACGGCGACGCGGCCCCCAAAGCACGATCCGCCCAGGCAACCCCGATCCCCGCGCGCGTAAACTGCCATCTCGTGAATCTTGCCCCCCCCCCCCCCCGGGGCCCGACAGGACGTAACCTGGGGGCGACCAGCGAAGCAATAAATGGTAGGCCGCTTTGTTTATTTACCGCGCCCGTGCCCAAGGGAAAAAACCGACCCATCGTCATATCACGAAGGAACGCCGTGAAGGATTGAATATAAAAGATCCACGAAGCGCAGATTCGCCGAAGAAGAGACGTTCGTCCCAGTTTCGCCGGCTCGAACGACGTTTGGGGGG